>VOQK01010146.1:2443-17624 GCA_015052645.1 Benitochromis conjunctus | reverse complement strand
CAAAAGACTTGAGACTGGGGGGAGGTTCACCTTCCAGCAGCACAACGACCCTAAACATAAAGCCAGGGCAACAATGGAATGGTTTCAAACAAAACATATCCATGTGTTAGAATGGCCCAGTCAAAGTCCAGATCTAAATCCAATCGAGAATCTGTGGCACGATCTGAAAACTGCTGTTCACAAACGCTGTCCATCTAATCTGACTGAGCTGGAGCTGTTTTGCAAAGAAGAATGGGCAAGAATTTCAGTCTGTAGATGTGCAAAGCTGGTAGAGACATACCCTGAAAGACTGGCAGCTGTAATTGCAGCAAAAGGTGGTTCTACAAAGTATTGACTCAGGGGGCTGAATAATTACGCACACCCCACTTTTCAGTTATTTATTTGTAAAAAATGTTTGGAATCATGTATGATTTTCGTTCCACTTCTCACGTGTACACCACTTTGTATTGGTCTTTCACGTGGAATTCCAATAAAATTGATTCATGTTTGTGGCTGTAATGTGACAAAATGTGGAAAAGTTCAAGGTGGCTGAATACTTTTGCAAGCCACTGTAGGTCACAGACTTGTGTACATATTATAGTCTGGTAACTTTCAGACACTAACTTTGTGTGTCACAATTTGGTCTCCCACTTTTTAGATACAGGCAAGCACCGTATCCCTGATAAATCCATTTGAAATACATGAGAAATATTTCTCTTTTCATTTACTTGAATCACTTACGTAGTCTACTGAAGATTTTATGATGCCGATGTGCAAACCCCAGCTGGCGTTGACGAACGCGTCCTTTTGTCTTTTTTAAAGAGGCAACAAAACATCACGACTAAATTTGAATCACACGTGATTGAAAACGGTGGCGATGTTATCGCAACGTGCGACACTTGGAGGGTGGGTGCTGACCGAGCGTTTGCTGCTGGTTCAGCCGCGATAGGCAGTACAGAGGGATCGACTCGGCGTTCCAGCACCGGGCCGTCAACGAGTCCTGTTGCCCCAGATTCCTTCATTGTGTCGGTATTATACAATAAACCCCGCTCCCAGCCTCCCGAGTGCCAGCAATTTCTATTGGTGCAGACATTATGCAATGATTGCCTGTGTGGCAATAACAATACGGAGCAGCGATTGCTCTGTTCTGCGTCCAGGTAAAAATAGCTCTAAAATGTTGCACACGTGTTAGATAGCGAACACTATGTGTAACAGACTTTACTAAGACAATGTGGGCATTCAACTCTGTACATGACATCATTGCCTCCCTTACTCATGACATTGGCGGCTGAAGCGAGAGGTCCATGTACGCCCTGAAAAGTAAAGTGTTACAACATTACAGAGAAGAAAGCGTTACTTTGCTGTCCTGACGCGGACTGACCTATTCTGCTGTCCACACATCGACACAAGCCACAGTGCTTTAATAATGTTTCTACTAGCTACACCACATTCTTGTGTTTCAACACAGTGTTGCAATCTATGAATCACTGCTACTGGTAGGCCCGTGTGCCTGAATAAAATTAAACATCTATTATACCGGTTATAACTATTTTTTTAAAGCACGCACTCGAACGTGAGCTTCGTCGCACTTTTAACTTGGAAACTACCGAGGCTGTTATTACATGTAAAATAGGTTTTGTGCGAGGACACACATAAGGTAGCCAGCTGACAGAAATACAAGCTAGCTAAACGCCGCTGTGATTTCTGGGCGTGTGAACAAGCACCATCCTCTACAAATCTGTACAACGCTTAATATTAATCCCAGACATTTAATATTAACCTCAAATCAAAACTGTACCTTTTCTATCACCCGCTTGTGGGGATCGGTTTGGTTTTCCACCGCGTATGATGCACAGAGAAGCAGCATAGGTTTTCCATCAGCTAATAAGGAAATGATTGTCAAGAAAATCCTACAAGTTATAAAGTACTTAACTCTCCTCCCTTGGCTTTTTCCTTTCAAGGTGGCTAGTGACTCATGGATCTGTGTTAGTAGGTCAGTGGTTGAGCGTATTGGAAGCGTGAAATTAAATGACAGCTACTCCATCCAATCGACACGCAGCATTTTCTAACTTTAGCCAATGACTCTTGGCTTCGCCAGAGCTCAAATCTGATTTAAGAATGTCTGTCGTCATTCACAGTAGGAGTGAAGCATTTGCGACAGTAGACTCAGACCGTGCTCGGATTTGTCCACATATTACGAGAACAAAATATTTCTGATTTTAGTAGACTTTATTAATGCTCATGCTACTTTTACCATGACATAAATATGCACGTTTATTCCCAGCAGTGTTGCAGATGGAGTGTACACTTGTAAAACAGCACAAGAAGCTGTAGAAGCTCCATGCTTCTAATTATTAAGGTTGTCACATTGGTTTATATGTATAGTCAAATTTAGTTACTACATAATTAATCATTCTGTTGTCTTTTAATGTAGGCTTAAGTCAGTTTTAATTTTATTTCCACTGCTGAATATATATCGGATGAATTTAATTTTGCCTAGCAATGTCATATATATTCCGAAGTGGAAATAAAACAAGTGTAAGATATTTTATTACAAACAGCTTATGGAAAAACAAAATTACATATTACTAATTCAAAGCAGAAGACTGCACATTCCATTTTAAAATAAAAGTAAAAGCGGTTTTAAAAAGTTTATTAACAAAAAGGGAACAGTAGTATTTATGCGAGAAAAGATAACCGGGTTTAATACAGATCATTTCAGCTGTTCGCTTGTAAGTGCACAGACGTCAGTCCAGGAGTGTTCTGTTGGTTGGAGTCTTGTACCAGAACATGATCAGCTGCCAAGACGTGACTGCCAGTATTTATACATGTTTTATTTGTTTGTTTGTCTAATGTTCTTGTTTGCACTGCTAAATAGTCTGTAGCCAATATGATTTATAAAGGGATTATAAAATCTAAGAAATCTTCATTATTTTACCTACTCATTTTAAAGTCACTTTCCTAAAAACTGATTGCAGCTCCTACCTTGTGACGTAAATGTTCTGTCTCAGAATGATTTCATATCATTAATGGGAGATATGTTTGACAAATGAGAAGTTAACAACTCACTGCTACCAGCTTAATCAATCCATTGGGGCGACCTGCGTGCTGTGTTGCATTGTCTGATTTGGTCATAGTGCGTAAACACCTCTAGAGGCCACTGTTGTATAGCTGCTGCAAACTGAATGTGCCCGTACCTAGAGGTTATACTTAAAATGGCAGCTGCCAGCCAGTCTCTTTGCAAATGTGTGTTCACCATTTATGAAATACATATGTTGTATTACAAGCTAGTAATGCACCCTTGTAATGGTAAAATAAATTCTACTAGAATAGCTTATACTCCTTACAGAATATTTGTTTTGACTTTTCTAAAGCCTTCTTTAAAATTTAAATTAAACGAAAACAAGCAAATCAAAACAAGCCTACTAGAAATACCACTTTGCATTACATCCTAACACTTGGCTAAATCCTAATATGTAATGGTGTTTTAATAGTGCGGTGTTACACTAAATATGATTATGCACTGAAAAAACAAACATGTTGGATTTACTTTATTCAATAGTGGACATTGGTTGCACACAGATGTTTTGCTTTGTCAGTAACTTAAACATTTGAGTCAAATTAACACAAGTTATTCCTATTCAGTAAACCTGTTTAATTTGTGTTGATAAAAGGTGTTTGAAACATGTTTTGATGAAGTTATTTGAGCTCTTGGAATATTTTAATTCATCACAATGTTCTTAGGGTGGCACGGTGGTTAGCACTGTTGCCTCACAGCAAGAAGGTCCTGAGTTCAATTCCACCATCAGGGCGGGGTCTTTCTGTGTGGAGTTTGCATGTTCTCCCCGTGTTTGCGTGGGTTCTCTCTGGGTACTCTGGCTTTCTCCCACAGTCCAAAGACATGCAGTTTGTGGGGATAGGTTAATTGGAAAACACTAAATTGCCCATAGGTGTGACTGTGAGTGCGAATGGTTGTTTGTCTATGTGTGTTAGCCCTGCGACAGACTGGCGACCTGTCCAGGGTGTACCCTGCCTCTCGCCCCAAGACAGCTGGGATAGGCTCCAGCGCCCCCTGCGACCCTGAAAAGGATAAGCGAATGGATGGATGGATGGACAATGTTCTTACTTTATTCCAACACTATTCAGTAACTTTTACCCAAATACTACTTGGTCACTGAAATCCTACATGTTATCTTCAAATTGCATGTTGTTATTATATTATAGTATCAAATACACAATTTTCCAATTTTCTCAATATGAGCAGAGAGCACAAACATGTTGAGGGATTGGCTGTGTTAGTTCAGTAAGAGAGTTATTTGTAAAGAAAACAATTTTCCCTAGCAGTCAAAACTAATGTGTACACTTACAGTATGTCTGCATTTTTATGTTGTTAAATATGAACAAAATTATAGCAGAAGTGCTTCCACGTGTCTGTCTAGAAAGAGAGTACCAATTTGTTTATTTGGTACTTCAAATAAATACATTTAAGTTTGACACCCCTGCTTTAAGGTGTTATTATGTGGATATGGTGGTTTTATTTAGTTGCTGTCAGCAAGTGAAAGGTAACCTAATGCAGCCTGTTATTTCTTTCTGTTGCTCAGAAGATGTTGGAAATTTTAATAACAGTGTGTAACAGTCTTTTATCCAATTACTCAGATTGTCAGAGGAGTTCACATTTCCCTATATACTCGATTAAAATACCCCATCTTCGATCCACAAAATAAAAATACTCTGCATCTTTGATCCTAAAGTTATACCTATGCATCTCCTGATGTACCCAGAGAGACGCTTCCCCTTTAACTCTTTGTCCTAATTGCCTCATAATAGTCTCTCATTTGTATGAACTATGTAGGCTATCTCTATTTTAAAATAAAGAGTGAGCAATGACAGCATCTCCTCACTTTACTTTACTGACAACAAGGAATACAGAGAACTAACTGAGGACTTTGTTAACTGGTGCCAGCAGAACCACTTCCAGATCAACACTAGGAAAACCAAGGAACAGGTAGTGGACTCCACCTACACCAGTGAACATCCAGAGAATGGGCATGAACATACCGAACTCATATAAGTAACCTGACCAATAAACTGATCTGGACTAAAAATAGAGAGGCCATCTACACAAAAGGACAGAGCAGGTTGTATCTGCTACAGAAATACAACCTGCTCTATCACATGTGTACTGCTACAGAGAATCAAGTCTTTTGGAGTGCAGGGAGAGCTCCCGAAGACCTGCTAAGACTCTGTGGTGGTATTGTCCATATTTTATGGTGTGGTCTTCTGGGGATAGGAAGAAACTGAACAGGTTGATCAAGAAAGCTAGCTCTGTTCTGGGACTTGACCCAGTGGAGGTAGTTATCCCTGTCAGATAACAGCTCCCACCCCATAGAGGTCACCATGACAACACTGAGCAGTTCCTTCAGTGACAGGCTGCTGCACCCATTGTGCAAATAGGAGATTTTGGAGGCCTTTCCTTCCAGCTGCTGTCAGCCTGTACACTGCACAACAGCACACCACATAAGCACACACTGGGTTCTTTACATATATCAGTGTGCAATACTCAATACCTGCTACTATTAACACCCAACCACTGCACTATGTAATTCCATTTCATTCTTCTGCTACTAGCAATCTGTATTATTGTATCATATATACATATACACTTACATATATAAGTACATATCCATTTTGTGTACCTGTATAATCTATATTTCTTCTATTTTTGCATCGCATTATTGCTGTTAGGTATGCTGCATCTATTCATTTGTTCCTGTCCTGTGTACTCTGCTGCTGTAACAGTTTGAATTTCCCAACTCTGGGACTAACAAAGGTGATCTTATCTAAAATGTATCTAAACCCAGCTGACATCTGGCTACATTTTCTGGTGAACATCCAAATCACACTGGACTGAAGCTTACAAACTGTATAATGCCTGATATCTAATAAGCATTTAACGATGGCCTTATGAAATATATATTGATAAAATGTTTACCAGGCCAGAGTGAACAATGACAAATAAACAAAATTAAAACAAATAATTCAAATTCTTAATTATTCTTTGCATCCGTTAGACCTTTGTTTTTTGTTTTTTAAATCTATAATGAAACTCAGATTACCTCTTTCTCTGCAAATATTTTTTTACTGTAAATTTCTTTATTGTAGCTTAATGGTCAGGCATTGCACAGCAATAAGCATTTCACTACATATCGTACTGTGTATGATTGTGAGTGTGAGACGAATATAATTTGAATTTCAAAACATTGAAACACAAATATATTTTTTAGAGATCATGCATTTGTCTTAACCTGATTACGCTGTACCATCGAGATGAAGACATGAGCCAAAGATCCTCTAAGTTTCATTTAATGAGCTTACCTCTTCCTACATATGAGAAATGGTCTGGTGCAAATATGAAGTAAATCGGGGTCTTGTATAATCTAGCCTCAGATTTTCGACCTGCTTAACAGCAGTCTCAAATAATAAAGTCTTGGTAGTCAAACAGAAGTCAGGTAGTCAACCATCTCCTGTTCTGCTTTGTGTATTCTGAACTTCTTGAGTGACCAGCCAACAATTCTACACATAGACTAGAAGATGTGGTTGAAAGGTTTGTTCAAACAAATAACTGGACCTTACTTATTAAGCTCAATGTTCTCACTGTCACATGGAGACTTTCAGGTTGTTATACTTGTCATACGTTTACTATCACAAATGAATGTTTTTCACTAATAAATATACATTAATTCTTGATCTAAAGTGTCTAAAATCTGCAGTGTTTGAACTTTTAACGTGAGATGACAAAATGGAAAAAACAAGTGACACATATGATGAAAGACTGACATGATTTGATTCATAAGACTTTATTTGATATTCACATACTTTAAGCAGAAAACAGCTTTAACAAAGCAAACTTGGTGGAAAGGACTAACACCAAGCTTATCAATATCCTCCTGTAAAGAAAAACTGAAAAATCAAACCAAAGTAATAAATTACAGATCTATTCAGGTGGGTATAAAAGTTGATGGTAACAGTACCAACTTCAGGGAACACGTCATGTGGAAAAAAAACTTTGTCTCTGGCCTGAGAATGATAAAAATAAGGGTGTAAATCCTTTATTGTTTTGATGGATTATTGTTTTGTGTGTTATATGCAACGATACTTGTTTTGTTTTTTAATGACAAAAAAAAATCAATTCTGAGTCAGTTCTGTACACCATAAAACTGTTGTTCTGCATTCACAGACAATAGAATAATAACATAAAAAAGCAAGCATAAAAATTGCCACTAAGGGGTACAAGAGTTGCACATAAGCAAAACACTTGTTCAGCACATTAGAAAATTTTCACTGCTGAGTTATCAAATATCCCGTTTTTCATTCCAATGAACAAAGTCAGTAATGAATCATCTCAGCCTTTGTTTAACAAGCAGTTCCCATTACTAAGTCGAAGGTATGGCATCCAAGAGTTAATGGTGGCACTGACGGTAAGATCATCATCCATATGACACTCCACACGAACTGTCGCACTGGCACGTGAAAATTAAAATCTGGTAACACCAGGAGCACTAGAGAAGGTAAATAGTCTACCATTTTAAGACAAATTCTAAAATACTTTTCTAAAGTTAAGAAAAAAATATTATGTTGTGGAAAGAATATAACTTCTTCCAAATGGCAACATTTAAAAAAAAAGAGGAATAGCACAATTCATTTTTCTTAATCACTTACACGGGTGTTTGAGAGGTACAAACATGGGACGTCATATACAAAAGACATTTATTCACTGTTGTGGAAAAATGGCTCCCTTCATTCAATGTGTTCAGAGAATTTTTTGGCAAGATAGCGCAGCTGGCATATCATTTCAGATCTACTGTACTTCAGTTATGTATCAGACAAGTGGATCACCAATTCTTCAGTCTGAGGAGCCTCACTTTCACCTAGTAATTCTGTTTCTGGCACTGCCAAGTCCTCGTTTTGGTTCAGTTCTTCCTCTGATGCCCTGTCAACCAATTCTTCATTGTTGGTCTTAGAGTCCCCATTTACCATTGCTGTTCTCTCTGTGGCAGAAGTGTTGGAAAGGACAGTGGTCACATATCCTGTAGATGTGGATCCACTGCCACTATGCTGAGAACCTGCTTTGGAAACCATTTGTTGTGGGTGGTGGATCTGCTGGTGTGGCATTGCCATGGGTATTTGCATGGGGTAAAAGTTCTGCAAGTATGGGTAAGCTGGAATTGGGTGATATCCATTGACAGGGATGTAGAGCTGTGGGGGCACCATTGGCCGATGTATTTGACCCTTCATTGGCATGAATTGGGGCTGATGGAATGGTGAGCTCTTTTTAGGGCTGGTGTATCTTGATGCATTTGTTGTATTTATGCTAAGGTTGCTAACAGGGCTGGTGCTAAGAGAGCTGGTCTGGGTTGTATTATTGCTAGTGCCAGACACCTGAGCAGAGCCATTATAGTTGGACAGGCTCTCCCAGGAGCGCAGACGCGCATGGATGTCTTTGAAGCGAGTTCTCCGGGCTGGGACTTCACTCCAACACTCCAGCATAAGGGTGTAAATCCAGGACGGGCAGTCATCTGGACAGGGCAGTAACTGGTGGCTGCGCACCATGTCAATTACATCCTGGTTAGAGTAGCCACAATATGGCTGAAGACCATAACTGAATATCTCCCACAGCAACACTCCATAAGACCAAATGTCAGAGTCGGTGGAGAATTTGCCATGCTTAATAGCTTCTGGGGACATCCAACGAATAGGGAAAGGACTTGTTCCCATGAGACTGTAGTAATCAGCAGAGTAAACATCTCTGAATAGCCCAAGATCCAGGATTTTGACACCGAGTTTTTCAAACACAAGAATGTTTCGAGTAGCAAGGTCTTTATGGACTACCTGGTGGCTGGAAAGGTACTCCATTCCAGAAGCAATCTGGGTGATAACATGAATAAAATCAGCCTGCTCTAGAGTGGATTTGATTGTCTTGTCATCATCTGAACTGCCAACATCTGAGTTAGGGGAGCGCATTACCAGGTACTCATGCAAGTCACCAAGGCTGGAATAAGTGAAGATCATGCTCATTGGCTGCTCTTTGGTGACCACGCCAAGCAAGCAAACAATGTTTGGGTGCTGCAGATGGAAACGGTGCATAGCTTCATGGTGAAATTCCTCACAAAGAGCAGAATCCACCTTGTCCTTTAAAGTTTTTATGGCCACCACTTGGGTCTGCTCACCAGGTACTGTACCATATAGGTGGCCCTTGTACACCTTGCCAAACCGGTCCTCACCGAGCCCCTCCATAAATCGCACTGCTGACATGTTAATCTCACGCAGCTTGGCCTGCAGCCATGAAACAATAAATACATGTCACCAAAGACTGTGGCCACTGGAATTCAACAATACTTAAACAGATGTATGCAAATCACATTTACTGTGACCATATTTAATGTTACCTTATTATTATTATTGTTACCTGTTGTTTTTGATGATTCAGGGGCGACAGCTCCATGTCCTGGGAGGGTGAGCTGCTGAGCTGGGAACGAGGTGGTGTGTCATTTGAAGCCTTATGTTTATTGCGACACAAGCAAACCAGAAAGAAGAGGCAAGCGATAACCAATGGGATGGCAACTGCAGGTATTAAAATAAACAGGATCTCTTTCCTGGGGTTTTCTTGAGGCTCTGAAATAATAATAGAAACAAGAGCAAATTATATCTGAAAGTGAAAATTATTTCATGAGCGCAAGTATTCATTGCAACTTGCGCAGGTTAATTCCTGGCACGTGGAACTCCGCATACACGCGGAAGTGTCTGCTTTGAGCATTGCTAATGCTACCTGGGGGCCAGAATATACCTGGCAAAGACTCTAATCTGTCCCGCTGAACAACTTCAGAAAGTGTGATGAAGTCGTATATTTCTGAAAGAGACCTCCCCCACAGACAGTCACTATACACTAAAGTAGTTAAGTAATTGATAAACAATCAAATGACAGAAAAGCTTTTCACTGTCTACTATAGAAATTTTGGTTTTCCAAATTTGGGACAGTTGAGGCAGTGAGATACCAGAACTCGTTCTGTAATTTTACAGAACAACATTTATCATGTCGAGAAACAGAGTTATACTTCTTCTTCACCTGTCTGGCCCACTTAAAATCAACGCAAGTTGTATCTGATTTGAGTGGCATGGTATGAGTTTGTCATCTGTGATTTAGACATTTTAGATTCTCTGTGTGTAGAAGAGGATGTGACAGGTTGTACTTTTACAACACAAGGTGACAACGGTAAGTGGTAACTAGCTCATTAGTCTGATAAAACATTAAAGGTTGTTGCAACATCTTTGCAGCTGCTCCACGCCAAATACACCTAGTATTATGCTTTGTGGTTATATCTGTGTAGCTAGCCAATCAAATTAACTTTATTTACGTCTGTTGCAGACCCATCGCTCTAGGTTTCTGCCCTGAACCTGAAGACCACAGGGAAACGTCACACATCTAAGGTTGATAAGTTTCTATTTATGTTTATTTAGAAATCTTAATAGTGTTCATAAAGAGACCAACAAGAAAAACATGAAAGAACTGTTTTGGGTAGGTACTTCCATCTATGATTATTAGTAACCTAAGCAACTTTTTACACCAGTGGAAGAAGTACCTACACTAAATTCCATGCTTAATTAAAAGCAGTAATGCTACAGTACATGTACACTTTGTAAATAAAAGTACAAAGGTTTTGCATTACAACATACTTTAAATTCTATATAGTTGTTGAGTCAAGTTAACTGTACAGCACAACTGAAAACGAATTCACTGTAGCCAAACCACACCATCATTTATTAGCCGATTTGTATTTTATGCTAATCTAATTCTGATAAATAGAGTGAGAGTTTTAAATGGAGTTCACAGTGAAGTATCTCTTTTCATGAATAAATAAAAAATTACTAAGAAAGATTTGCTCTGTGATTCACATCAGTAGTGAAGTTTGCCAGTTTGCATATAGCTGTTGTTTCTATTGTACTGATTTATCACTGTCTTCACTTTGATGGGATGTGTAGTTACATGGGTCCGCTGCAGGCTGAGCAAAAACGTTTTGTTGGCAGATTTAAATGGCTCTATTATTATCATTTCTAGGTACATGGGTAGTTTTTTGTTGTTTTTTTTTTTACTACAAATTAATTTTCTGCTGACCCTTAAAATGCTGAAAATAAATAAATAATTTTCAGAACAGATCATTTAGCTAACAACAGCTTCTAATTTCAACTTGCTTCCACTCTAAAAGAAAGATTTTTGCTCTAATCAAACAAAAGAGTGTCTGTTTCACACATTCACAGAGTGACAGTGATGCAATAAACTGCATGAACTGTTTCATAAAGACTGCAGCCTCTTTTGTTCACACAGGCCATTTTTAACACAATTTGACATTCACACACAATCAGTTGGTAACACTAAACTATACTCCACACATGGTGACAAAAGATCATTATATATAACGGCCCCATTAGCTATCATGTGACTGGACAACAGATTTACCACCAGCACGTAGCTTTTCACATTACCCTGGCAAAATGCCAATAAGCACAAAGACTAACCGCAGTTTTGGGGAACACACATTTGTTACTTACACTTACAGTACATGGGTACAGTGCGGTCCTGGTTTTGCAGTGGGGGCCTACATTTCACAAAAGATGCCGCAGATTTCTAATCATGATGATCAATGTTTTTTTTTTTAATCGTTTGTTCTTTTGTTATAGCTTTAAACATAATCTGAGAAAATATCTGTTTTGTAGAATATTTGTAATATTTCAACTATTGTGTGCTTAAACATAACAAAAGGATTTCTGAAATATCTGAAAAGTACACCTGTCAAAATGAGACTCATGGAAAAATCTCAAATGATAAATTGCATAATCAAACCCCAGAAATAAATAATAATAATAAATATTCTAGAAATAAATTTTTTGTTGCCCACTAAACAATTCTGGCAACCCGTCTTAGGAGGGGTGACTTAGGAGGGGATGGGAATATGGATGGAATGGGGTGCTGCAGATTTAAACTGAGGATATAGTCAAGTGGTGGAAGGAATACTTAGATCTCCTCGATCCCACATTCACAACTTCTGTAGAGGAAAGTTTGAGGATGAGGGGGATGTCTTGCTCATCACTGGAGGCAAGGTCACTAAGGGAGGTTAAAAAAACAAAACAAAAAAACTCCCTGGTGGCATGGGCCCAAAGGGGTGTATGAGATTTAAGTAAGTTTGTTAAAGCCCTAGCCATCTGGATTGGTAGACCGGGATAGTGGTGGTTACCATCTTTAAAAAGGAGGACCAGAGGCTGTGCTCAAGTTATAGAGAGATTGTGCTATTCAGCCACACAGAGGTATAGCAGGGGAAAATTCAGCTTTCAGTTTCAGGAGGAACAGTTCAGTTTTCCTCTCGGTCGACGAGCGCTAGACTAGCTCTTTAGCCATTCTATAATAGGGTGAATGGGAGTTTGCTCAACCTCATACACTCCAATTTATTAATATAAATGTGGAGTCCTCTTCACACAAAGTTTAATTATGGAGTACCACAGGGTTCTGTGCTAAGACCAGTTTTGTTTACATTATACATCATTTTCTTAGGCATATCATTCAAAGCTATAGTATACGTTTTCATTGCTTTGTAAATGATACCAGCTCCATCTGTCAATGAAGCCAGATGACACACACCAATTAGTTAAACTGTAGAAATATCTTAAAAACATAAAGACGTTGTTGACCTCTAATTTACTGCTTATAAATTCAGATAAAACTGACGTTGCTGTACTCGACCCTAAAAATCTTAGAAACATGGTGTCAAACCAGATATTTACTCTGGATTGCATTACTTTGGCTTCAAGTAATACTGTGTCGTTTTTGACCAGGATAGGTTCTTCAATATTCATATTAAACAAATATGTAGGACTGCTTTCTTGCATTTGTGCAATAGCTCTAAAATTAGAAACATCCTTTCTCAGAGTGATCCTGAAAAGCTAGTTCATACATTTATTGCCTCTAAGCCGGAGTATTGTAATTGATTATTAGCGGGCTGTCCTAAAAACATACCCTTTTTGATAAAGCATATAGCAAGGGCTGGATCAGGTGAATTGGAATCCTCCCTTAGTAATGCTGCGATATGCTTAGGTTGCTGTGGGCTTATTCCTGCAAAGTGGCAGGAATAAGAATTAGCACCTCTAAGGCTGAAGCCATCAGCTCTGGATAGAGACTGAAAGATTAAGAAGTTTTATTTGAAAAGTGGCTAGCCTGTTACGTCTGTGAAGGTTCTCAGTTTTCCACATCATGGTAATCTAAGGTAGCTTGGAAAGATGAGTGACAGGACTTCTCCAAGTTGCTTGAAGACGTTTCACCTCTCATCTGAGAAGCTTCATCAGTTCTAAGAACAAGTGGTGGTGAGTCCCAGATATTTAAGCTCTATTGGGAGATGGCCAATAGTGTGGCTATTCACAGTGGACGTAGATGGCTTCTTTCACTCCTCTTTCAAACCATCTGTATTCTCTATCCAAAATGTGAACACTGGCATCCTCAAAGAGTGACCTTTGTCCTTTAGATGCTGTTGCAAAGTGCTTGTTCATAGGAGGTCATCTGATTGTTGGGGTTTTCTCTTTAACATTGCAGGGCCTTTACCTTGCAATATAAAATCGCCTTGAGGCACTCTAAAAATAAAAGTCAACTAAATTTAAATGGATAATATACAGACAGGTCAGGAAACCCTTGAAGCCTTGAGCCCTTCCATGAGGAAATCTGATAGGTCACATGCCTTCATAGTCAACTCACTTGAACACCTGGACCAAGGTATTAAGAGAGCACTTTCCACAGCCAACACTAATGAGGGAATAACCTATGAATCAATGATGTTCCACCCCATCAGTATAGGTACTTTCAAAACTATGCTTGAAAAGTTAATACCAAGATTTATTACAGCTCTTCTGGCAACAAGGGGTGGCCTAAAACCAAACCAAGACACTATATATTTTGGGATTTCCTTAAAAGACTGATAAGGTAGGAGCAAATTCCCTTCTGTTACTTACTGCAGGGCTGGATTTCACACAGGTCCACCCTGACCTGAGGGTCCAGGGTGAAGCACCAGGGTGCCTGCATTAGGCCTCCTGGATTACGACAAAAGTTGTGATTTCCCCAGAGCTCAGGGTACTCCTGGGACAGGTGGTGACTGTGAGGGTACTGAGCGCTCCATGGCTGGCAGTAGTGACCAGATTTAGTGATCCTGATTGTGCCCCTGTAGTCAGTGCCACTTCCATTATAGCAGCTGTGGTCTGAGGGAGAATCTGTAGAACAGACAATGGCTCAGTATTAATTTACAGACACACTATAAGAGAGGGATCTGAAATTTTGAGAATTGAATGAGCCAGAGCTAAATGATGCATTAATTATTATTTACAGTAAAATATATCATCCTCTGCTCCTAGTTCTACATTTACCCTAGCTGGTAATTTATTGACTCAATTTTTTAAAAACACAAAAATGGCATTGATTTGTGAAATAAAATTCTGTTCATAAACAAACAACATTTTCCTTTATCATCATCATCATTGTCGTCGTCGTCGTTATTATAATTATCATTATCATCATCATTATTATTGGTGCAACGTAATTTCTAACTCACTACATTCAAAGGTAAATGTCAACGGCTATATTTATTAAATGTATCAGTCTCCCATCAGTGGTTTAGGCAAAAAAATGCACTTTAGTTAGTGAAATTTAATGGTTTAAAATTAAACTGTATGTATATATGTCACTGTAGATCTCGTGTGTATTAAAGAGATAACCACAATAACTATAATAACCAACCAGAATATAAAAATATATAATCGATTAAAATGGTACCTAGAATTACAAATGCAGGGCTAGAAGTTATGTCACAGCTTTGGTCAGTTTTACAGTGAGTGAACCTCCCTGCTTAATACAGTTAGGTGAATACGTTTTTTGGGCAATCGCATAGTTTTTGTAATTTTTCCTCTCTACACCACCAGAGTGGATTTCAAATCAAACGACCAATATGGGATTGGTTGGTTGGTTAACAGCTATGAAATGCATACATATGAAATCATCTCTAGATCTTTTATCTGCTTATTTTATCATGTAATAGTCCATGAAACTGCTCATCAGCTAGATGTCTGATTAGTTTGAAAATAGGGGACTATGAAGCAAAATGGCTGTAAATGCCCA
>VOQK01010107.1:2495-13395 GCA_015052645.1 Benitochromis conjunctus | reverse complement strand
GGAGTTTTTAGGACATCCTGATAATAATGAATTACAGTAGTCCAGCCTAGAAGTAATAAATGAATGAATTAGTTTTTCAGCGTCACTCTGAGACAGAATATTTCTAATTTTAGAGATATTGCGCAAATGGAAGAAAGCAGTCCTACATATTTGTTTAATATGTGCATTGAAGGACATATTCTGGTCAAAAATTACTCCAAGGTTTCTCACAGTGTTACTGGAGGCCAAGGTAATGCCATCCAGAGTAAGAATCTGGTTAGATACCATATTTCTAAGATTTTCAGGGCCGAGTACAATAACCTCAGTTTTATCTGAGTTAAGGAGCAGAAAGTTAGAGGCCATCCAGGTCTATATGTCTTTAAGACAAATACTTTATAATATATTGTATCCTAACTTTCGTAACTGTAATATATAAAGATATTAAGAAGGAGATGTAACCTTACATCGTTGCTGACTGCTTACTTTGTTTTTCATAATGCCTATTCAGTCACATACTACTGGGCCCAAAGAGTTGTGGTACTGTTTGAGTCAGGAAGACATGTCAACTTTGCTGAGTTGGTAGTTAGGTTCCTTTAAAGAAGAAATTCATTCAAACAAGACTTTCCAAAAATATTACAGAAAAAAAGTAATGTCCTTTATATAATTTTTTCTTAATAAAAGACTCTATCCTTTATCTTTCATATAAAAGACTCTGGGATTAAGTCAGGAGGTAAGTCAGGAGTAACTGTGAACTCTAGGCCTTATCTGAGTCTTCGTGGCCTGTGAGATGGTACAAGTATTCATGACTAAGCCAACAACTTGTCCAACAAACAGCCAGGAATCAGATTCTAACTCCAAAACTGTCATATTGACACTAATGAAACAGCTACCCACTATTTACTCGGATCCAGCTCAGTTTGTGTTACGAAGCCGCAATACATCATACTCACAGAATGCAGCTAAAGACGCCTTGTGGAAACGGGACTACCTCGGGGTTCCTGGCCTTGTATTTTGTGGTTCTTTTTATTCTCTTATTCCACTGAACAGAGCATTTTAGGGTGTTATTTTAGGATCACATGTCTTTGCAGTCCTATAACACTGTCATTTAAATAATTCGTCCAATTTATTAAAACCTCCAGCAACGAGTGATGCATCACCTACTGCCAAGCATTGTTATTTACTTACCAAAGATAGTTGAAGTTTATGTCAAACCATCACAATCTGCCTGACAGTGTGGTAAACAAATTCAAAAGAAAGCTTAATCAGCGTTCTTGCACTACTTCACACAGAACTAATGGGTTATTAAGGTCTTCTATTCTTGCTTATACCTACACACATACAAAACCCATAACTACATGGTGGGTATACAGCTAGTGTAATAATCCCTACAACATAGTATTTGATCCTTGTCTTTATCACACAAGCCAACGGGGCGAATATCCCTGGATTTTGGACAAGACAAAACAAGGAATTTTAAGACATCACTTTGATCTGCGGTTTTCACTATTTACTGTTCAGGGTATCTGCCAGTGCATTGAAAGCCAAGGGGCTCAAGTTTATATTCCATGTGTGAGGCAGCTGTTGAAATGGCAATGGGAGTTAAAGGTGTTACCCGTTCAGAAACACTGCAAAAGTCAAACCATCGGCAAAGCGTTCTAGTCGTCAACATTAACATTTGTCTCACACGTCCTTAATATTTCTAATGTGACGTCAACCGTCCAGGCTGCGGATTGAAACACGCTGTTTAATGTATAGCAACACTCCGCTTCAATGGAAACAAGTGTAACGTGCGCAGTATTTAACTGCCAGATTAACTTGTGATACGTGTTTTCTTTTCTGTGTGACAGCATACGTAGGGTTTAACACGCACTCAGAGCTCACCGAGGCGCAACAGAGGAAGCTGACGTTGTTTATCACAAAAGCAACGCACATATCAGACACTTACATTTGTGAAGGTTTCGCACACATGCACTATCATTTAATGTATACATTGCTCCTATTATATTAACACAGTAGGGACAGGAAGAACAACACAGTTCGGTTAGGTAAGGACTTTGACTGGAAATCCAGCCGGGGTGGTGATAACTGTATCATAAAGTATTTGAGACTAATCAGGTTTATTGTTTTATATGTTTGTCAATTTCTACAAGCATCACAAAAAATATACTTACCTAACTCAAATTAGATTAATTTTCATATTTCCAATTGTTTGGGCTAAAGTTTTGTAACATTTTAAAAGTGAAATTAAATTTCAGTCACAAAGAATCTCTGAGATATTCTCCCTGCATAGATTAAATTATATTTTTAATCAGAAAACTTTTACTGATATATTATTCTCTAGCTCCCTCTTGAGGGTAAAAGTTGCACATGCGTAATACAGAATCACTGCAGTGCATTTTAACATGGTTCAACACAATAAATAAATGAAGGGTAGGTGAGTGGTGTTCTCCTTTTCCCCGTTCTCTAAGAAAGGCTTTAATATTAAATAATTGATAAATCAGTTGAGATACGAGAAACAAAACAAAAAGAAAACAAAAAGAAGACAAAGCAGAGCCAAATCAGCGTCTTTATTTTACAAACGCATTATTCTATTGACATTTTTTATATAATAAAAAAGCAATTTACAAGCTTAAGAACCAAAATGAAGCAGCACTGAATGATTATGAGTAAAATATATAATTTGAATAAATATATTTTATTTCATGCTATAAAATAAATTCATAAATGGCAATAGATACAACATCAGCTCTAGCTAGCTTCATTTACTTCATAGTTGTACAAAACAGTAGAGTTCTGAGGTTCACAGTTGGGTTGTGAGGTTGTGTGTAGAGTGGACAAAACAGGAGCGGAGACATTTCTGCTATCATGCTTCAGTTCGTGGGCTCCCGTGCACCTCATGCTTCAGCTCTGTGGAAAATATGGGCTCATTGAGACCTTGAGGCAGAATGTTTGGGAACAACTGACTGAGGACTTGTTTCCCCACCTGAAGAGAAGTGCACGATTATACTATGGACATATGGTAGAACGTATGTCCAGTGAGACCACTTTTAATGCTATATACCCTGAGTTCTACATTATTTTTAATGTTGTTTTTTGCCTTGTCACCAAATGCACATGAACCAGAGACATACTAGTGCAGAGTTAGGGGGGATTAAAAAACGAAAAGGAACAACAGGTAGACTGAAAATGTCCCCTCTGATCCTGAACAACTGCACCTACTGTCTCGGAGCCTGAGGAGCAAAAGGAGACCACCGAACTTCAACATAGCAACAGAGAGCCCGCTCCCAAACAGTGGCTATACAGCCCAAAATCCCTTTCATTATTTCACTCAGCTGGAGGTGCAACTCTGAACAGTGCCACTGAGTTTGATGACTGAATCACGCGCTCAGTTCTCGTGTTGCAGTTTACCAACTACCACTGGATTTTAAATTGAGCGTTTCAACAAGCAACACCGCTTTTTCACTTTCATATTTTCTTTTCTAAAAACAAGAAGTCAGCCTGTCCAGAGTTTCAGAAAATATATAAAAAATAAATCGATATCAAATTGCCCTGGTCCTACTTCAATTCAACAGCTCCCTGACTTTCAGTTTGTTTGATACATGACAGGCCAATATTTCAAAAGGTTTGATGATCCCAATACACCACTTTCACTTTCAAAAAGGTTATTGCTTCTCTTTTTAAAAAAAAAAATAAAAAAAATAAAAATAAAACTTACACAGTGGACAGAAACTGACAGAAAAGCTATGGAAGACTTACGATTTCTTTTCTAAGCCTGTATCAGTGTTTGTAAACTACCTGAAGTGAGTTTCTTACAAAAGGAACAGGACGAGTTGCAAGTTTGCAAAAAAATTAATATTTAAAAAAAAACAAAAAAAACACTAAGTAGTCTGACAGCCTTGTAAACACTTCTTTTTGAATACTTGTGGCCCAAAATGCATATCCCGTCCCTCTCAGCGAGGTGGAACTACAAGCTGACAAAGAGGGTCGATTCGAGTGTCTATCAAGTTTAGTTGGTTTTTGTAGGTGTGTACTGCCACGTACATAACTATGATACATGAATAACATTTAAACAATTACGCCCCTGTTCACCTACAACAAAAACATGGACTTACTTACTGTGGACAGAAAACTGAATCTCAAAGCACCATTCGAGGGGAGAGGTCCTTACAGAAGTGACTGAGGCCTTTACGATAACTGAGTCCCTAACAGGGAACTACAGAGATAAAGGAGACTCATCGGATAGAACTGGTATGTACTTTTAACCAAAAAACAACAACAAAAAGTAAGTGCACAATCAATGACACAAATTTAAAAAAGAAAAAAACCTTAAAAAGTTTTTAAAAAATTATTAATTGGCAATTGTACACAATTTTGCGGCTGAGCAGCGTGATCAGCTACAGTATAGGTAAGCTATTTTTCTGCACAAATACTCAGTTTACTATCAGCTAAATATCCTGTTTGTTCTCTTTAGATTTGTGTTCTCATGCATCTCCTGTCTCTACTAAAACGCATAAACTACAGTACATTGCTTAGATTGTCCTCAGTCGTTAAAGAGGAGGGGATTTAGTATGGCCTATATGGGGCAGCGGCTTGCAGGGAACAAGTCTGCCTCATCTGATTGTAATCAAATGCTACAAAATCAGTTACGCTTTGAAATCAGTTGCCCATCATGTAACAGATTAATAAAAGAAAATAAAACTCCAGTGATAGCAAGTGAAAATTAGGGGCAGAGCTTAAGTAGACTAGTACAAAATGGACAAGAATGACATGAATTAATTTCTATTCATTCTTGGCACCACTTCACAATAAAAGATGCAGCCATGTTTCATCATGATCTCTCCTTTAATCCACTCCAAAAGTAAAGAGGCACAAAAATCCAAGTGCCAGAATCTAAAACATAAAGCTTGTGGCAAGGCACTAAGTTTAAGATGCCACTTTTTGTGAAGCAGTCTCTCTTTTTTTACACTGGCTTTGAACAATTACATTACCTACTGCACAACTTTTATACCGTCAGCTGTTTTTATGGCTTAGTATTGTTATGTTATTTATGACTCTGCTACTTAATTTCTGCTTGTCTATTTGTATTTATTTTTTTTTACACAAGTGATTGTTATAAACTGGGAAACATACATTCTTTTGCAAATTGCAATGAATTAGTCTTACATTAAATTAAGAACCTATTCTTCCTAACGAGCATTCAATTACACAATCCAGCCAAAATTTTCCAAAAGAAAAATCATCCCCTATTAGTCTTTGGTGTTGTCTTTTGGCACAAAAATATTGTAGCAGTTTGTACCCTATTCACAAAACCTTACTGACAATATTCCAAAAAGAAATGCTTGTCGTTGTTTTTTTGTCTTCAAACAAAGGGCAAGAATCATCGTAGTGAGGTTAAAATGAATCAGAAACTGATTTTGTTGAGGTCAGATCAGCTGGCAACCCTGCGCGCATCGGCTGCTGACAGAAATATACTCGACTTGGAAAACAGTCATCTAAAAAAAGCACTGTATATGCTGACAGACGACGGTGATGATGATTAAGAGTGTTTGTGATAAATTCGTACACTAAAGACAATGAAAAGCTAGCTATACCGATTTTGCAAAATTATCTAAATTTTGGTTTGTCGATGAGCAAAGACGACGAATGCACATTCAAAGGAATAAAAAGGACTGCACTCTTAATATAAAATCTGACATAAGCAACAATTCTCCCACCAAATGCACACAATGTAGGAAATAATAGGAAAACTATAAAATAGTCAATCAATTCTCAATTCATTGACACAAATTCAGCATGGACCAGTTGGGACAAAATAAAAGCATAAAGCAGGTGCTCTTGAAAAATAAAGGCATTAACCAGCTGGATGGCAAGTAAGAAAGCAAAATAGCACAAAAGGAAACACCCAGCTGAGCTTTAAATTAGCAAATTCTAATCATCAACCAGGCCTTTTAAATGTGAATATGGATTTTTAAATCACAATGGAAATAAATCTCTATATTTCGACAACACCCCATCCCCGATCCCCGTAATTCAAATAGTACAGATAAAATGCGATGTTACCATATACGTGACTTGTAGCCAAAAGTATTTATGTGATTGCAGAGTCTCATCAAAGCTCAAGACATTTTTACTCAGAGTAGAAATCATCACAATTAAGACAGATCAACACATTTTATCACTGGGACAGCACTCACCCAAACCGCTAACTCTGCAAAGTGCATCGATACTTTGGATCATCAGCTACCTCTTAAAACATTTACCTCTTAACCATGACAACGCCATAAAGTAGGGTTGACAAAATGAGGAAAACGTGTTACAAGTCTGCACCTGACCCTGAACAATGCAGAAAATGAATATCACAGATCAACTATCCAATTGTACAGGACACAATGGAAAACAAACCCATAGCTCTTTCAAATAATGGAAGAAAAACCATGTCACAATGGCTGAGATTCCTTTGTTCTTTCTGCTTGCATATTGTTCAGACTAGTATATTTTAGTGATTTAGGTGAACAGATCCAGAGCTGTTCCTGGTGTGCTGAGTTTACAATGAGTACTCCCTGCCTCTGTTAGACACCGAGTATCAAACTGGAAGCCTACCCCAGGAAAAAACACATACATATACAATAGTTCTGAATAAACCTCATATAGGGGGAATAGAGGAATACAAATTACTTCACTGTATGGATGAGATTCACCCATTACATGGATGGCAGCGTCTAAAACCACGCCTAGGCCGACAGAGTGAGATCTCCAGTAGTGATGAGAGATAAAATCCTGAAGTGTTTGGAAGAAAAAAAATTTTATCTTGAAAAATAACAGAAATTTCTCTTACTCTGTTGTCCATATTTGCCCAATAGCACACAAGTAGGCCAGCAAGCTTTCTACTCATAACATAGCACCTTCTTAATCATGTTATCCTGGCTAACCATGAAACATTTGACAAGGACTTTGTCCCTAATCCATACAATCAGCAAGGAATATTTCCCCTAAGTATCAAGGCTTTGTGTTGAAAGTATATTCTTTACAGGGTTTGGCAATAAGATACTGTACAAAAAACCTAGAACGGATTTAAAACGTTGAACACATCTGTGCCTGGTAGGTTCTTGGCTATGAGGTAGAACCTGGTGAGTTTCATTTAAGTTAAAATACTGTCTGTTATGAGTATGTAGTTGCATCATGAGGTATTGAACGGATATGTCACACGAAGCTTTGCACTGGCAGAAAAATCATTCCTTGTGTGTAAGTGGCCTCCTGTGGCCACATGTGCAAAAACAGGTTAGGTAAAAAGGTGATATGACAAGCATCTTACCAGAGCTTTCACATTATCAATTATTGCAACATGCCTATATAACTCTGTAAATATGTTTTAAAAAACATGGAAAGATAAAAAGAGAAATCAATCCGGGGGTCTTGATTATTGGGACCACCTTAAAAATAGTAAGTCGTTACTCCCTTTACTTGAAAGAATCCGATTTCTATAAAGCACCCATTTTCTCTCTGTATTTAGCATCTAACTTTCACAAAACTGACAGAAACCCTCAATGAAAGAAAGGTCCATAGTAGCGGGAGCTGATTCAAAAAGAGGAGAGTCCTTTAAATTGCGCTGAAATAAACATTTCTTAAAGCTTCCTTAACCTGAAGCAGGACCTAAAAATCACATCTTGATGCTTGAGCCTCCTCTGGACTGCACTTTGAACTCTCCTCCATATCATTGGCTGGTGCCTCTTCTGCATATTGTGCCTCAAAGGCCATCCCCTCAGACGTATCTTCTTGGTCCTTCTGACCTGAGCTTCCCTCCATCCTCTCTGGAGAGTCCATGTGATTGCTGCCCTCTGATGCTCCCAGGTGCTTCTTCCTCAGGTGCTGGTTAAGGGTGCCCTGAAATGGGAAGCATTTCCCACAGATCTGACAGTGAAAGGGCTTGTTGTCCGTGTGGCCACGGATGTGGTACTCCAGCTGGTCTTTCCTTGTGTACTTCTTGCCACAGAATTTACAAACAAATGGGGTGATTCCCATGTGCAGGCGCATGTGGCGGTCCAGGCTCCCTTTCTGATTGAAGGTCTTTCCACAGTAGATGCAAATGAGTCTCTCATTGTAAGGGTACCACTGGCTCCGTAGGCTACGTTCTCGCACATCGTTCTCCAATCCTGTGGGTCCAACAGTTGATTCGCTATCATCTGAGCCTGGTTTAATATGACTCAGCACCCCTGCTGGGATAGCCAGTGGGCGCTTTGCCCTGGCTCGGCCACCTCTGAAGCCACTGAGAATGGAGCGAGAAGGACTGGTGTTGCTGAGGTTGACAAAGCACGGAGAGGACAGCCCTGAGTAAGAATAGGAAGCAGACTGGATTACAGGACCATAAGAGCCCACAGTGACAGCCACTACCTGGTCTCCATCCACCAACTCTGTGTGATAGCCATCATCACCAGCTGAAGAACTGTCTGAGTAAGTGGGCCTATCGGTCTTTTCTATCTTCACGTGCACATCTGTTACTTGCCCATCTTTGCCAATCAGTTCCACTTGCTCTGTTTCTCCCTCCGCGGGCGCATCATGCTCTGACACACTATCACTACTGCCACGATCCGACTGGCCTTCCTCTTGCTGCTGTCTCACCCGGCCCAGGTTTTTTCCTCCCAGCTCCAATCGCACTTCATTCCCTGCCTGACTCTGTCGGGAGTAGTAAGGGGGGGAGATCTGGGTTGGATTTATGAAGAGGTTGCTGTCATTGATCCCGTTGCGGCTAGTCTGCAAGCTGTCTTTCTCTGGGCTGCTGACACTAACTGGGAGGCTGATCTTGGAATGGAGGCTCTCCAGGATTTGGGTGCACTTGTCAATGATCGCCTGCATTTGCAGAAAGCTGGCAGCGGTGAGAAAACTGATAATATCTTTGAGCTGCAGGGACATGTGACCTGTGTAGCAGAAAGCAAGAAGCTGTTCAAACACCTCAGGGCTTTTGATGACCGAAATGGAAAGGCCACTCATGGTGCTCAAAGCCGAGTGGTCACGGAAGTAGGGCGAACTAGCTGCCAGCACGGCCTTGTGGGCTCGAAAGGGCTGGCCCTGAACGTGAACAATGATGTCGCACAGCTTCCCTTGCAGCCGCAACTCGTTGAGTTGGGTCAGAACAGTGTTGCTGAACTCCGGCACATCAAACTCGATGTAGCTGCCGTCGTCCATTTCTTGTATACGTTTCTCCAGTTTGTTGACAGCCTGATGGGAGAAGAAAAAAGACAAAATATTAGATGTACTCATATTAAACCGCAACATTTTAATAGCTTCAAGACACAAATAAGCACTGGGCCATGTATACACTCAGCTTTGTGCATAAACTAATGCAGTGTCATTCAAGCCCTGCACTAAATCATACCTTCATTTACATTGTAACGTTAAGTAGGTTTAAACTGCTCTTTAAAGCAATTTTAAAATGTAACCAAAAATAAAATCCGCTATCAGACAAGCAGGAGAAAATGGATGGCTGGATTCCAATTTCTTCCAAGTTCACTCTTTACCCTAACAACCTTTAAACATTCAAGACTTCATGCATTTCTCATTGGCATTAACCACCAACATGACTCAGTAGCAGAAGTAACATGAGCATGTGAGTAATAATTGTGTTAATTACATATGCATTAGGGTAACTAGACCTATATATCTGCAACAGGCAACTGGCTGAACTGACTACCAGTTGTTTTTGGGTTGCACTGCATGCACACGGACACACAGATGTCTGTGAATGCATTTGTCGCTGCCAGTTGTTGGACTGATTGTGACATTTTAACTTAGGTACCTTACCAAAGCCATTTCTTAATAGCCATTTCTCAAACTGTATGTGCACACACGTGCTGTTTAAAAGTAATACAAACCGAGTGCTTAATACAATGTGAAAAAAAAGATGCTCGGTTAAACCACGGGGTTCACCTACATTTTTGCCAAAACAGTGCCCCTGCAATAAATTACAGCAATGAGGCAATTATTAGTTTCTTAGCCATGGCTTTGGGTTGGCTGTGGATCAGGAGGTAGAGCAGGTTACCTACTAATAGGAAAGTTGGTGGTTCAACGCCTGCAGGCCAAAGTATGCTTGGGCAAGATACTGAACCCCAAGTTGCTCTCTAAGTTTTTCATTTTAGTGAGAATATGTGCAAATTTTAGATTTAACACACTTAGGTGTAGAAAGAAGTTGTGGATGAATGAGGCGTGTTTTATGAAGTGTTTTGAGTGCTCGAGTAGAAAAGCGCTATATAAGAACTGGTCCATTTACCATTTATTCCTTCTGATGTGACTGTTAGATAATCCTCTGTCAGGTTTTCCCAGTCTGTCTGTGCTGTGGATGACACATCAACTTGCTTTAGTTTCAATTTGGGAACGTCTCCTCTATAAAACGTTCTATCAGTTTCTAGTGCATTAGTGCAGTAGGACATGTGAAGCAGAGAGAAGATAGAGACTACAGTTGTTGACAACACCTGAGCCTACTGTAAATGTATATCTAAAACCCAGATGGACAGACACCAAAAAGATCCCAAATGTCAGTAATTATGATGAAGGGAAGTTAGTCCTGGCCAGAGCACTTGCAACTATACTGCTCAGTTGCAGATAAACCACCAAGCAAACAATTCATTTCAACCCACATGGTCAAAATAAGACAATGAGATGAAACCACATTTTTGATGTAATGTCTGGATGGTTGGTGCTTTGAAAATGAACAATGTGGAATCTGATTTAATTCTTTCAGCTCTGAAGTATGTAGCATTATCATGGAAAGAACTAAAAAGCTCTTTAAAATCTTCAGAAAAAATGATGTAAAAACCTCAGAGCTCCAAGTCATTTGAAAAAAATCATTTCAGTGTAAGTACAAACAGCTACAAGTGAGCTCAAACAACTGCCAGTTTGTTCAAACTTGCTGCCCTGCTGACATCAAAGC
>VOQK01010105.1:26225-36603 GCA_015052645.1 Benitochromis conjunctus | reverse complement strand
TATTCTTTTAGTCTTAAGAAGGAAAATGTCAGCAATGGGAAAACAAAGTTTTGAAAGAATGCTGCATTTTTAGAATATTCATATATTAGTTATATGTCTTTTGATTCTTATTAAGTAGTTTTAAGGTAGTGAAAACAATTTGTGTCTCCATGGGTTAGGGTTAGGATTAGTGTCAGCTTTTTCATGCATTTAAGAAGATTTAGACATTCAGACCTAAATCACATTTTCATGGCTCCAGTTTTGAATTTCCATTGATCATGTTAAACAAATGTCCTTAACAGTAACCATGAAATATGCGGAAAAGTTTAATTTAAAGTTCTGTTATGAAAATTACATCAGCAACATTATTACACTGCAAAATTGATACTGCAGTGAAAATTAATGCCTGTTTTTTTTGAAGTATTGAATGTTTCATTAAAGTTACTTTCTGATGGTTTCATTGTCCCAGAGTGCTGACGTAAAAATGATACGTTCGCAAAACTATACAAGCTACATGTCTCTGCAAATACTTATCATAATCCAGGATATAACCATTAACTCTTTCAGTTGGAACGCCCGAAAGCCACTTTATTAGGGATTCCAAGTGAAAGGCTCAAACTGTTTTAGAGATGTGTTGACTGATTTTTCTGGTTTTAATTACGTAAACCTGCTATTTGTGCTGCTGTTAATAATATTTTACTGTTTAGAGGAGTGTACAGGACTGTGTTATTACACTATTTTAATGTTTAATGTATTTTAATGTATATGTTAATGAGAGTCCAGTAAAATGGAGCAGTAAAACTTGTGGAACACAACTTCTGTTGCTATCCATGCACTTCAGCTAAACAACCGAAAAATGAATTTTACTTTAACTCATATACGTCTTTATTATGCATTATGTAATATTAGTTCATTGGGATATAGCAGCATAAAAACGCACTGTCGACACCACCTACAGATGTAGCTTATAGGATATCTGAGAAGCCACCATATTCAGTTACAGCCGAGTCTCTCTAATCTGAAACCCCTTTCTGTGTGTGGCAAAGGTCTAAAACATTACGTCAGCTTGCAAACTGTGTGTGCTGGCTGATAGGTAACACTATAAAGTATTAAGGAAAATCAATTATGTTTATTTTCTTGCGCTGTTACAGATGGTCCCCTGTCTTCAGGGAAGACAAGAGACAAAACAGTGGGATTTGAAGCTTACATACAGCTCATATTGCCAACATCCTGATATCATTATTCTGATAACACTGCAAATCCTTTTATGTTATGAATATTAAAATACGTTTTTTATGTGACAACAAAAAAAAAATAGTCCATTGATTAGACCCTGATGAAGTCATTGGGTGTTGAATAAGTCTTAGATGATCAATAATGGTCAACATGTGACATTTAGCAGGGTGACTGTTGTGATTACAAGTTCATTCAGTTACGCAGATCTCGTCTGGGGGACAAGCGAGCTGCAGTAGGTGACTCCCTCACTGCGCTGAGTGCAGCTCACCACAGCAGAGACAGTTTCATCACCAACTTACCTTTTTATTGTCACCGATCATCCTTAACTGGGAAGCATTTAAAATGCCATTGATCTTGATAATGCTGTGCCGTAATATGACAGTAACAGTTGTATGAGATTCAGGAAGTCAAATTTCCAAGATTGATGAGTCGTAGCAGTTGAGTTATAATCCATCTACCTGAGTGATGCTCAGGCACTGTTCCACAAGAAGGAGCAGACAAATAAATAAAACCCATAAAGGTGACACAGGAAATTGATACTTAACAATCATCTTGAGCAACAAGCACCTGGAGAGACTGGTGGGCAGCACTTACTACTGTGGAGGGAGAAAGCTAAGAAGGTTAGCAGGTCATAAAAAGAACAAAAGCTCCTAAAGGCCAATCATAAAAGTTCAGCGTTTTACTCCGGAACTGAACAAAGTTGTGTTTGTGACATTCACAAGTTTTTATTTCAGTGATTTACTTTAAAAATTAAAAGGAAGATTTCCCAATTTGGTCCTAAACCCTACCATTGTGCTTATCCAAATTATTTTATAAAAGTAGATATTAGAGTCTGACCAATCAGAGTGTGAGAAAACTAGGAGAACATGGAACACCAGAAATTTTAAAGATTTTATTTAATGAAGCAGTAATTCACAGAAGCCAGTCTGTGGGACATATCCCCACCAAAGCATAAATGACTTCTACGACTCTGTTGGTGTTTCTCCAGCTTGTAATGCAGCAGTTTCTACCTCTCTGCTTTGATCACCAAAACTTTTCCAATAACGTCTTTGTTGTTGAGTGGCATTTTCTCACACTTAACCGATGATTCTTGAGTCTTTTATGTGTTGTTGAATATGTGTTAGTTATAACACATTTCCACATGATCGACACCAAAATCTATAAAAGACATAGATGACAAAAATAAGCCTTCTGAAGATATTTCATGTCTTTAAATAGTACGGCCATCAGTGCTTGAAGTGGGCCGGAACGCAGCGGAACGCAGTTCCGGAACTTCTGTATTTTCGTCTTTTGGCTTCCGCCACTTTTTTCTGAGTTCCGGTACTTACTGAATAGACAATATCACAAGACTGATAAAAGACTACATTAGAGTTCCTGCACTTATTTTTTCCCGCTTCAAGCACTGACGGCCATCCATCTGAACTCATTGATGTCAGGAACAAAAGCAAAATTCCCACAAATTCCAAAGGTGTTGCTTATGGTCCAATGAAAAAATTTTAACATGAATTATATCTCTGCATGATGGACATCGATGCATTCAAGATATTCTACATGCTTTTGCATAAACTTGGTTTTATGTCAGAATAAACTGCGTCAAAAACAGTGCTTTGGCACATGCATTCATGTTGTTTAAGAGACACACATACTTGTGTTGTTTCTTTGCTTTGTTTTGTTTTATTCTTTATTTCTTGCAATCGATCAAGTTCGCCTTATGATCTGAACTCATCGGTGATTAAATAAGGCCATAAATTCAGTAAATATTGAGGGTATATGCCCACTTAGAAACTGTGCCTACAGAAATATTTTTCTAAGATACTGTGTGATAATTTCAAAGTGGGATTTGAACATTTTTGTTTAATGACTTTTAAATGTAAATAATGTCCATTGTTACTACCCCTGGAGATGTTTTTTAATCACTATATAATGAGGAGGTTACCTTTCTTTGTGTTCTCTGCTAAAGGATTGTTTACCAAAGCAAAAACCTAATAAATAAATCAGAGCTAAATAAATGGAGGTCATTGTACTGAAAAGACATTGTGCTTTTCGGAGGACACCAAGCCCAGCTTATGAAATTTTAAACCAGGTTAGTCATTGGCATTAATTACTGATGTAAATAACTGCATGCATGGATTGTGGCCAAGGATGGGAAAACAAATTAGCAAATGAAGAATAAACTGAGAGGAAAACCTTCTAAATGGAGCTTAGAGGATTTTTAGGTACTCTCAGGCTTTAGGAATTTCTGATTTGGGCTGCCAGCCAATCAGAAAATAAACTGTTTATGGAAATATATACTAATAAGTGAAAGGGTTGACCCATAAGCATTAATTATTATCATCATCATTTATTTGCTTTGATAGAGCCCCGTATAATGAATGGAATTATCACTTCTCCAATGGACAGCAGCAGCTTATGGGATGGTAAAATAAGAAGCAGCTGGCATTTGTTGATTATAGTGAAAGATACTTAAAGTAGCACATCTTTGTTAAACTTAGAGCAGTTTTGTTTTCACTACAGCTTAAGAAAAGTCTGGATGCAGGGAGCATTTTTCAAATCTAACCCCAAAATCAGTTACACAACAGCTGCAAATTGGACAGTTGCACATCAGTCACTGTAAAGGACATAATGCAAAATTTTGAAATTAATGATGGACCGTAACCAAAGCTGGTTTCACGGTACCACGGCTGGGATCATTTGTCACTTCAAAGATCTACTTAAGGCAAAGCCCAGAATCTGGAAAAACATGTAAGGATTTTTTGGCTTTCCTGATCCTCACCCCCTAAAAACACATGTGATCAAACGGGGCAAAGAAGTCAAGTGAGTGAAAAGGAAATAATGACTTTATGCTGCTAACTAGGAGTGACCCACCGTGTGAACAACTGGCTAACTTAATGTTGAAATGGAAGCAGTCTGTTCGCCCTTGCATTGGGGCCCTTGGGGGGAGGCTTTCTTTGACCCTTGGGGACCCCCCCTCTCCTCCTTGACCCCATCCACAGAATTACTGCACTTCAGTGTGTGGATCCTCCAGCTTTCAGTGTCTGGAAAAAGATTATGTAGAGGAACCAGAGGTAAAAGTCCTATTGAACCTCAGCACCGTTAAAATCATAAATCACCCAGCATATGGAAGAATTTCAGGAATCCAGCGCTGTCTGCTTCTTCTTCCTTACACTCTCCTCCCCTCTTTCTGTCTCTTTGTAAATGAACATATTTTTTCGAGGAGAACTTTTCTTTCCTTGTGTCTTTCTCTCTTTTGCCCTTTATTATATTTCTCCTGAATTACCCAGCTGTCACCACCTCTTCTCTACAGATGTGGTGTAGACGTGGCTTTATTTAGATCGAAATGTTCATAGACTTATAGGTGCTATATAGCTCCCCTGACACCTACTGAGGCGTGCTGCAAATGGTGTCAAATATTTACCAAATGCCAGCTGATGAAGCAATGAATTAGGAGCAGGAAGGCATTCCATCCAGAACCACTAGGGGATCAACTTCCTTGTTACCTCCCCCATTTCATAGCTGTCAGTAGTCATCTGTGATAGCTCATTTACAGCAACACAACTCTTATACATCTCATAGCACGCTTATAAGTCATGCGCAGTATTGACACAAGGCCTCCCATTACTCACATAGTCTATCTGATAAACTCTAGAGATGCAGGAGAACATGTGACCCACTTCTGTCAAATGCATAATGCTCCCCCCCCACCCCCACACACACCCCCATGAGAGTCATCTTTTTAAAATCAAAAATAGATCATTAAAAATAACATTTCCATGACTTTGTTTACATTTCAGAATTCACATGTCACAGTGACACTGTGAAAGCCATTTAAAAAGAAGTCTTCTCATTGTTCTTTAAGATAATATGTTGTCATAAGTGATTGAATGCCACTGGTCTCTGGTGCAGCCCTATGGGATGTTGGAAGGGCTTCTATGCTACACAACTAACATGCCCCCTGAGCGGGAGGCCAGCCCTAACTTGCAGCACCACAATTTGGCTATTGAAAAGGCAAAGGCTGAGAAGGAGGAGGCAAGAGATCTTGTCATGGTGCCCAATGGGTTCAGAGCTTGTGGTTGGACTGCTGGAAAGACTGCCTTGTCTCGGTGATTAATGGTGGGGAACTCATAGGCAGAAGTGAGGGAGAGGCTTATGTGGCGAGACTGTGCAACGTGAATGCACAATACTATGGAGTTTTCAGTGAATCTAAAGCACGCCTTAATTTGATTACAGAGTCGTTCTCATTTTTTTCATTTGGGCTCTAATCCAGGAATCTTTAATCATAAAAATACTGCTGGAGAAAAAAAAAAATGTAAGTCTAATCAGCGATGAATAGGGTAAACATTGCACAAGAGCTACAGTTTTCCCACATTCATTTATTAAGCCTGTACAGTATGTGACATCTCAATTAATCAATCGAAGTATCAAAGACTTGCCGTATCATTTAATAGTTTTAACAAAAATATAACATCATTCAAAATGAACATTAATTTGCCCATTTAACACTTACTAATATTTCACACAACCTGCTATTTAAATGCGGGGAAGAAAATCCTAATGCAACACTTAGAAAATGACAACCACTTAGCAATTGTCTGACAACAGGAAGGCAATGGAAAACTCACTCAAAGTCTACATCATGCATGCATTAACCATGCGACAATACACCCGTAAGATTACAGAAAAAAAAACATGTAATTATTACTTCTTTAAATGTCTTGTGCATGCTGTGTGTATGTACAATAAGCGCAGCAAGTTTGAGGCCCTGCAGTCTTCAGTCACTGTGTCTGAGAAACACAAAAGATATCGCTGTAGGTTTCCTTTAATTAAGATGTGTTCATATGGTTTAATTAAAATGTTCCATGAATGCTGAAAGGGTGTGTTGAGGGAACTTCAACCCTGCTGATCAGACTCATCTTCCAGTCTTTCATAAGTAAGTGAAAGTAGATGTATCATATTGAGATTTTGATGAGCACAGGAGGAGTTGGCCATTATGGGGCCCTAGGGCCACTTTGAAATGCCAGCACGGTGATGACTATCTATGCCCGTAAAGGAGGCCGATGGACCATTTGCAACAGATGGAAGTATGCAGTTCAAATGGGGCAGGTCTGAGGGGTGAATATACTGACCACTATTGCTGTTACTGAAAGAGCTAAAGAGATGGGTGTGCAAGTCCGAGGAGGAGGAGGAAGTTCTAACAATGTTTGCGTCTGGAAAATTCAGGTGGTCTGCAAAGGAGGTTGAGCTGGGGTACAGGTTGCAGGTGGACAACTGAGACATATTTGTCACCTTTCCATACTTCTGCTCCTTCTTGTACCTCATCCTGCGGTTTTGAAACCAGATCTTAACCTGACGATCAGTGAGTTGGAGCCCAGCGGCCATCTCCAGCCTCCTAGGACGACACAGGTAAGGGCTGAAGTGGAACTCCTTCTCCAGCTCCAGCAGCTGGTTGTTGGTAAAGGCTGTCCTCTCCCTCTTCACACTTTGCCTTCCTCTACCTGATAGACCAGCTGCCATGCCACTCCTGACTGATGATGGAGGAAGCACATAAAGAAGAGAGGGTGTTAAAAGGAAATGCCACACATCTAACAGTTCTATCCTAAAATGTATAACCTCCACATGGAAGACTTCAAGTGCCAGGAAGACCTGTGTTAATCCCCAGACAATCAACCTGTGACCAAGTAAGAACCCTCAGCTCTTCCTGTGCATTCAGTCATGGTTGAGACACTATACAAGACTGGCTGTCTACTGTGTCATGTGTTCAGGGAAAGTTACCTCCCGAAGAAGCAGTCTGGGGGAAACATCTGACGCCACTACGGCTGCCTGACAGAACACATTAATCAGAGCTACACACGGAAGCAGACCTGTCAAATCCTCACCTCAGTCACTTAAAAGGTACCTTGGGACCACCACTGAAAATAACCACCATTAGGGATTCAATTTGACATGTATATGAGCAATACCAGACTCTGTTGATAATAATGTAACATACCGGGTTAATGGATACTTAATAACACCTATAGTGAAAACTATATAACAATAATCTGCCGCACTGGAGGACTGCTTCCTTGTTATATGTTAGCTTGTCGACACAGCTGCATGATTAGTTCATGAAATTCAAAAAAATCAAAATGTTTTCCTTTTTTTATGTCCTTTTGTTAAATATATGGAGATTTTGCTCTCAAAATAAACACAGTCGCCTCTATAGTCATGGTGTGATAGAATTAATGAACTGATACAATCCATTTTGAGACCGTGTCAAGAGATGACAGATCGCAGAGTGCTGATTTTTTCTTTTTTTTTGCAGATTAAAAGAAGTGTTTGTGCAGCATTTGTGCTGCAGCTTGTCTGTTTGGAACATCACTTTGCCTGCAGGACTGGAAAAACAGCCCTGTATGCTGTGAGCATGACAGTGGCATTTGGTTAACTGTTCAGTAACACCAACACTCATTCATTGACAAAGCAGAAAGAGCCTTCACATTAGAACAAAGTTCCCTTAAGTGTGATCAAGCAGATGATTTTGACCACTCCTGAAAAGTTACTTTTGCTGTAGCTGTTCTGCTTCCAAAGAAATGTAACAAAGACAGTGAGTGTTTGAGAGAGTTACATATTCAGTCCAAAAAAATAATAATTTAAAAAGAGTTTCCCCTCTTTTTATTTATTTATTTATTTATTTATTTTGGACTGTGAGTTTGTAAAGAGCTTAATGAAGCTTCTTGTGTCACAAATAATTTGAACACTCAGTGTTAGCTTTAAAAAGGCACAGATAATGAACAAAACCAGTTACCAGATTGTTCAGAGCCAGTGGTCCGTGGATTCATCCAGGGAAAAATTACTTCTGAGCGGCAGATGGTGAGTAGACTGCAGCTCCTGCTCTTGATGTCCAGCTTGCCCTTGCCATGGCAGTGAACCACGGACTCCAGTGGGCACTCAGATTGTTCATCTGGGTTCAACCTGGAACTGACACGAGAAGAGGGGGTCATGTTTTGCTGATTAAGTTCTGCTTCTTGGCCTCCTCCTCCTCCTTCATTGTATCCCGCGCTTAATTTTGGCACCTGTCCAGAGCTCATAGCAAAACTGTTGCCATGCAGCTGCAGTGGGAGGGCAAACTGTTGGGGGTCCATGGACTCAGCTCATCAAACTGTTTCAAATAAAACCAGGAGTCCCTCAACAGCAGTAAAAGGCGAGGACGTGTATCTATCTAATATTCGATCACAATTAACCTAAATGTAAAAAGGCACGCAGGAAAGTGCACTTTGAGTAACCATTTAGAACAATTGAATAATATTTACCAGAAGGGTGCCGTGGTCACGTGTGGCAGTCCTCCAATGACGGAGCTTTGGAGTTGGAAAGTAATCCGCCGGCAACTTGGAGCCCCGAGGAAGCTTCTGCCATATTTCTTCAGACATTTCTATGAGCAGCCTGCATTTCTTTACCTAGGGATAAAAAAAACCAAAAAAACATAATGGAATATGAAAAGACGCCAAACGACTGTGTAATCAGTGTAAGAGAAAGAGGGAGATGTGTTTAAACGGAGAGGAAAAAAATAGGAGAAAGGGGGGAGACAGACAAAGCTTACACGTGCGGCGAGGAGCATTTCATTAGAAACTGGGCGCAGATTTGTTGTAATGGTGTAACTCTTTTGACAGGACTCGTTTTCTCGTTTTATTTTTTGAAGGAACCGCCGCTCGCAGCCACACATCCTGAACTTTTTGGTGGTAGGTTTGAAGAAATACAACACGAGGATTTTTTCGCTTCGCCACAGTACGCGTCTGTGAGGTGGTTAATAATTGGTTATGGATCACAGCTCATTATTCTGCGGAAGGTTTTCTATGTGTAAAATTATTAAAAATAAATTGCGCTCCTTGTTTGTTTGTTTGTTTTTTCTCTAGTCAAACGCTATTATAAATAATGGTGCTTATTCGCGTAATTTCATTCTACTGGGGGCACTAACTGGAGTAAATCTGTTTTAAGTTTGTAAAACGAAATCATTACGCTTATTTTGGATAACTTAGTCTGAAACGAATTTAAATACTTATTATAAATCGGTGGGCTTTCCTTGTGTTCCTGTTATAAACACAGCATGTGTTTATAACAGTGTAGCTTTGGCTTAATGGGATTCACTGGGAGTGGTCAAACAAAGACATGACAGTCATTGCCACACAAAGACAAAGGAGGCAATCGTTAAAGATTTTTTTTCTATAGGACAATTCAACGCATTTGCATTAATCAGGCATCACTGTACAGTATCGAGTCCACTCTCGGTGGACACGATACTGCAACACTCAAACACTATGGACATCTTTTGGAGGGAATAAATTCCGCCTTCTGCACGAAGGAGTGAACCCAAACATGATATGCTCAGTTTAGAGCTCTTACGCGCCCGTTTGCAGCCACAGTGCCAAACATTCAATGCACCTGGGACTTAGCTAACAAGGCGTAAAACACCTAAATAAAATATGATTTTTTCAACTTCATTTTACAACCCATAATAATTTTTTTTTTCTAGGAGAAATTATTTGGGCTAAAAGATACATCAATTGTGGCCTAACTAAGTTATACTGTAGGGGAAAAAGAACTCATAAAACGTGTTTGTTTAATTCCAGCAATGCGCAGTTTTATGCAAAACGGCCACATAACGAGAATAATGAATCTATCACAAAATTATAAATAGTGCTCCCTAAACCATCTTCTAAATGAGAAGGTTTGGGAGACTATACTGTTAGAATATTCCAAGCCAATATTAATCTTAGCTGAACCATGTTTTGGATGTAAGCTCCTTCTGGTGTTTTAGTACAAAGCTGCAAAGCTGTCGAGAAAACCCTCTTTAGATGTCTCAGAGGTGATGGATTATGCACTCATGGTTGCATGGAAGAAGAGGAGCCTTCCTCCTTCTCCGTTTCACCCCTGCTGCCACTATCACCGATGTTTTACCTGAACCTTTAGAGTGGTGTCACATCCTGAATTTTTTTTTAATTAGTCGTATTTATTTTTACATAATGAAATATTTTATATAAAATCAAGGACATGAAACAACTGATGCCATAGCACAATGCTTACAACATACAACATACAATTTCAATTTGACTGCTGTTAGGCATTAAAAAATATTTTTTGACACTAAAAAGTGTAGTGTTGATATTCCCCCCCCCCCCCCCCACTCTCTTTT
>VOQK01010096.1:20169-35361 GCA_015052645.1 Benitochromis conjunctus | reverse complement strand
AAACATTGATAATTGACTTTTATGAATCAGCCCTGGAGGATTTGTGTAAGCCTAAACTTAGTTACCCTTAATTGTAGTTTTTCCCGTGATATGACTAATGCTGAATCCATATCGCATTATGTGACCACGCTGATTGCATAAGGTGGTGATGTAGGCCTTCCGAGTCAGTTCTCACAAACTGTACCACTGAATGGCAAGTCTGTGAACTAACCATGAAACATAAACAGATTAACTAGCTACTTATTCAAGTTAGTCACCGCCATATTATACTATATTATTATCACTGTGGCTGCTTTTGTTGTGAGTGAAGTGGGGTGTGCTGCATAGTTGATTGTTAGGCAGCAGTAGCTGCGCCTGTTGTTTTAGTACAGCCCATTAAATCACCCGTGAGAAGCCAGGAGGTCTTGGATCACCAGAGGAAGCCTGTGGCAAGCACTCTATCCCTCTGGTTCTCAGGATGCAGGATGGGCTGATCAGTAGGACCGCCTTTCTGCGTCTAGACTCAACTAGCCGCTTTGGCCCATATCTCAAAGGAGAGTCTTGGATTTCTTGGGAAACTTTTCCTTCTTGTACACTATAAATATTTTGCTTCCATCACTCGCGCTCTCATGCTGCTTAACAAATGTGGTCGTCCTGCTCTAAGCAGATACACCCCTCTGTTCTTTTGCCTTGCTGTTTGATCTTTGATGCACGCCTGGCTGTATAAAGAATAGCAAAGAGAAAGAAAAGAAGCATGGCGAGTACAATACAATAGCTTAGTGTCACCAGCAGGGTAAGTCTAGGCCTGCTTTGAGGAGCTTGTTAGATAGTTGTTAGTGCAACTATCTTCTTCACAGGCATTGCAGCCCACTGACTTTGTTGCATCATGCTTCTTATTTTGCCATCTGTATTTGTGTGCAACACTAGATAGGGACATAGCTTCTTGATTGCTAATAACACTGAGACTGTCATTGCTTTGTCATGTGATTGTTGCTGTGGTCAGGGGGGTGGGACAGTTGAGTGGAATGTAAGTGCACCAGAGAGATCACACTGAGCTCCTCTCTTTTACTTGCTGAGGATTGTAGATTTAAAAAAAGAAAAGAAAAAAATCAGAAAAAAGACTTGGCTGTGGTATTCAAAGTGACAATAGATGTCATTATAGAAGTTGAACCTCACACTTTTAACATATTTTTTATCCACTTTTCTTTCTCCTTACAGGTGAAAGGCCAGCCGGCCACGTGCAGCTAGCTGTCACCATGGATGCCTGCGCCCGTATTCGAGGAGTCCCAATCAGGTCCAGGTCCACTGTGCGGAAAGAGGTCTGTCTGTCCGGATGTATTTGCATTTTATTTTGCAACCATGTGCAGTACACTTGGGGCTCCACGTAACGTAGCCCAGTGGCTAAGGACTAGCAGAAAAGTATGCTGAACAAGTTGGTGGGCCAGCCACTGGCCCACTGGGAGTTTCACAGTGCTGAGTTCACCTGTGAACCAAACCAGCTGTCTTGTTGCTATTCAGTTGTTTTTCTTGCATTCAAGAATTAGTTGCACATTAAAGAAAGAGATTGATGAAGACTATAATTTTTCAAACATTGCAACTTTCTCCCACAGTTCAAAGACATGCGTGGCGTGATTCCTACGTGTGACTGTAAGCGTGAACAATTGTCAGCCTCTAAGTTTTGGCCCAGCACAGTCTTCCAACCTTTCCAGAGCATACCCTGCCTCTTGCTCTATGACAGCTGGGAGGAGTCAGCAGGGCACAGTATTTATTTTACTAAAATGTATATGTAAGTTTTGGGGGTTTTTTGTTTTGTTTTTTAGGTATTTTGAGGAGACTATTAATATATAATTAATATATAAATCTAAGAAGTTACACCATATGCTTAAAGATTCAGCTACCTAGTAGTCTATAAAGTAAGGAAAAATGAACTGCTTTAATGTTACTAGTGAAAGTTTTACCTCCTGGACTTAGAGGTCACTGCCAGTAACATGTCTGCTTGGTAAGTGTTCAAATTTTCTTAGCTTCAAGTTGGTGGTAATGGTTGAGGAATGAAGACACAAGTATAAATAAAAAAAACAACAATGCTGTGTAGACTCCACTGGATTTCAGTTCAAAACTACACATTAATCAGGAACTATATGTTGCGCTTTTTTAAAATAAATAGTTGCAAAGATATTTTAATTCCCCCTCTAACCTCTGCTGGATCTTTATTGTAATTTCTAATGCAGTTAATGCGTTTCATTTGAAAATGACCCTTATCAGGCATTTTAAAATAATGCCATTGCTTAGGATCTACGCGTGTAAAAGGAGACAGATGCACACAGTAAACTTCTTTTTTTGCCTTCCACGATGCACGGTGCAGAGATGAATAGATGTATACTCACTGGTTTGTTATTGAGGCTTCTATATGTATTAAAAAAAAAGCTGCATGTCTGTTTGCAGACTGTGCAAGACAGCGGGTTGCAGAATGTGAAGAGCCTCTTCAGGAATAAAAAGGAGCTCTGTGGCATTTGTTTAGAGCTGCCAGCAAGAGACGCCACCAGGCTGACAGAGGTATGTCACACAAACGCACCAGTGAAGCTCAGCCATGTTTAAACATGCAACACATCAATATTGACCATCAGCTGTGCTCTTTCAGATTCACTTTGTGTGTCTGCCTGGTTTAAGTGAAGGAGAAGATGTCACCCAGCAGGTACAACATGTTAGTAATGGACAGTAGGTCATACTATGATGGTAGAGGACGCAAAACATAAAAACTAAATCTCTGAGTTCTATGCTGGTCTTTTAATTACCACTTTGGCCTTCAAACTGGGGTGATTCTGAATGTTCTTGTCCCCCAGGCGCTGTCTTCTCTGTCAGGGGGCCTGTGTGAGCTTCTCAGGTCCCTCCACGTCCACAGCATTAAGAATGATGAAGTCCTGCTGCTCAAAGACTCCCGCAGGCTGCCGGAGCACAAGGATGCCGGACCTCAGGTATGACCGTTTTTGTGTTAAATGAATTCATTCCATCAGCATGCTGAACAAAGCAGAAGTGATGGGAGAGAATAACAGGAAATAAGAGTGGGTAAGTGTACAGCACTCACTGCCAATCCCAGTAAGTACAGTCAATTGGAAAAGGAGCTCTCTAAGCTGACCCACAGACCCTTTCACTTGTTTAACATAGTGGTGTTGTATCTTTCTTTTTAAATACATACATTTTTGTTTTAGTCTGTCATTCTGGTCTTTAAAAAAATTTATTCATTAAAAAGTACTGCAATGCGTCACTATGCTTATTCTTATTTAGCTGCATTCCATTTGCTGTCCTTGGATGTGTTGGGATCTGAATTTATATGTGTAGGTTAATGATACTTGAAACATGTCCAAACACGGTAAATGTTTACTTTTAAGAAGATGTATTTTTAACAGCCACTAATCCAGTTCTAGCAGTTGTTGATTAAGTTTTCCTACATGAGGGCCGTGTCAGCACGTAAGCAGATGTACGAGTCTTTCTCACGCTTCCAAAGAAACACAGGTGTGGGATAGGCTGACATAGAAGTTGTTTTTGCAGCCACTTCTTTCCTGTTCCTGTGTGCCATGTTTGGGTTCACACAGACCCTGCAGCTCATTCTGTGGCTCTCGCTCCCGAGCTTTGTGAATTAAAGAGTGGACTAACACTAAAGGATTTTTGCGTTCTGCATATGCTTGAATTTGCAATCAGGACACAGACATAACAATATACTTCAAGCCATCTCCCTCCTCCTATGAGATTTAAAAAAAATGCCCATGTGAATTTAATTTACAAAAGTGATTACTTTGACTGTTTATAGTCTGTCTGCTTGTTGGGTAAAAATGCTTTTCTTCAAATGAGCTGAAAAATCACCAGCTAGACCTTGCTGTCAGCAATTCTCATTTCCCCCTTATTCCCCTTTCTCATACCATTTTCTTCTTCCTCCAGTATTGGTTAAAGACAGTGTGTGTGCTGAGGAATAGTTCCAGCACCAACGTTTATCCTCAAGCCAGTGTTCCAACTTTGGTGGGGCTGCTGGGGTGCTACATGGCAGGCCTCCGCTATACGCTGGAGCTTCAGGCTCTTCAGAGGGGCGCAGCTGAGCCCAACCAGCCAGACGAAGATGACACCAACCAGTCGGTCTCGTCAATCGAGGATGACTTTGTCACAGCCCTAGAACATCTGGAGGAGGACGACACAGGAGACAATCCCTGTAGGTTTAGCAGCCAGTTGTTATTGGCATTTAGCAGCATCTGTTTTTTTAGTTGTGTGCAGAAAAGGACTTCTTTTTATTTTAATGCTGTCATAATGCTTGGTGGTATACCACTTGTAATTTCATGTATAATATAGGCATTCCCATATTTTCCAAGTACTACCAACTGGTAAACAACTCCATAGTTTAGTACAGGGATGAGGAGAAAAGAGAGCAGCTATGGCTTAAAAAAAATTGTGCCCAAACAAGGACCTGTGTCTGCTTTTTGGAAGTTTGTTTGTTTTTTGAGTGAAAAAAATGTCTTCTGCAAGCATTTCTGCTTCTGTGGTCTGATCTCCTCTGAGGAGGATTTTCATAGCAGGCAGAGATCAGCAGGTCTGTCACACACACACATTTACACAGACTGGGACTGGCAGGACAGTTGAATACTTGAAAATATTCAAACCTGAAAATACTTGAAGATTTTTGCCCTCAAACTTTAGAGGAATAAAAGTCACATTGTACAGCAAAATGTAAAGCAGAGTCTGTTTAAAAACTGTCTCTAGTCCTGTGGCAGATATTTTGTTTTTGATAATGCAGCCTAAGAGTAGATTATTTGTTATTTTACATACATATTTTACACATATACATATTTGAAATGTTGCTGTGAGGAAACAGTGCTGCCTACCCTATCCTGAGTTCGAATTGACCATAGGTGTGAATCTAAATGTTGAAGGTTGTCTTTTCTCCAAAGCCCTGCGACAGACTGGTGACCTGTCCAGGGTGTACCCTGCCTCTCCTTTAGCATTGGTTAGAAATGAACTAAATGTATACACAGTGATTACTTAATGGCTCTTCAGCCAAATTGTGGTCAAGGTCTAGCCCTGTGGAAAGACCCACTTATGCGGAATTATTAATAGTGTGATTTTAATGTGAAACTGTCAGAATCTTGCAATAATAATGTAATATGTTTCTTTTTCCACCCACAGCACTATGCTGCTGTAATCTGTGTGACTTTTTATCAAAATGTCTCTAGAATGTAAATGAATTCAGTTCACTGCTAGATGGCACTAATTAGCTATTTACTAGTTTTACTTATCTGTTATTGTCTCTAACCATAAGCACTGTGGAAGACCATCTTATAATCCCCTCTTTGCAATTGCTGCATCTAACCACTTTTCTCCTCTTTCTCCTTCATGTCCATCTCCACAGCTGCAGCTCCATTTAGTCATTTTAAAAAGCGTGATGTGGCTTCACAGACTGTCCCAGCCCACAAGAGAAAAAAGGAATTATCAGGCTCCCGCGTTATCATAAGCTCGTCTTCGAAGAAGTATTCGGCCAAACACAGATCCGGTCCTGACGTATCTGTCACAGTGCAGAGGTCATCGGGCGTGGAATCCCAGTGGACTTACTGCAGTCCTGGAGCTCGTCTCCCCTCACCTTTGATTCATGTCAGTGAATCAGAAGAGTCAGACTGTTCCAGCCCCAGCCCTATTATTTTTCTGGATGAAGTGGGCTACCAGAAGAGTCTGCTGGCCAAGCTGGACATTCCTCAAGTGCCAGGGGGGCCCAGAGAGCGAGTTGAAGACTCAGATTCGGAAGTTAGTGAGTTTTTTGACAGCTTTGACCAGTTTGATGACCTGGATGACCTCAACTTAGAGAGCTGTACTCTTTCTCTGCCTCTGGATGCGATTAGTGCCCCAGCAGCACAAAAAGAGGCTGCTGAATCTGGCACAAGTACATCATCTTTAAAATATGTTTCTAGGGGCTGCTCAACCAGGGGAATGAATCCTCACCGCTTTGATCAGCCCACTCTCCCAGCCAATGTGAAAAAACCCATGCCCCTGAAACCAGGCTCTCCTTACTCAATTCCCTCTGAGGTGCCGGATTCCCCTCGGCCTGTACAGACTCCCTCTGAGGAGAACGGTGGTCCCCTCTTCAGTCCTTTGAGCTCCTCTGCCTTCAGTCCCCTGGTGGACTCCAGTGGGCCACTGGAATACTTCTGGAATACAGAGACGGATGGACAAGATGGCTGTGAGCTACGTAAACCCCAGGATCTCTGTTCTTTGTACAAGACCTACTCAGACTTTGCTAGCAGTCTATCCAAAGAAATTCTTGGATCTGTCTGTGGCTACCAGTCTGCTGTCGACATCAGTGACAACAAGAATCTCTCCTGTGTCTGCCACAAGGAATTTAAGAACCCTTCAGGATACCTGATGAAGCTCTCAGAAATACAGGAGACTGTCACAGTTGCCAAGCTGCAGAAGAAATCCCAGTCTCTGAAAGATGGTATTCAGAGGTTTGCCAGTGACCTTGTGGAAATGAGCTTGGGCAGCGCTTTGCGAGACCTCCAAAAAGGGGTGTCCTCCTGCACCACCACCTTGTGCCACCTAGCTGCTAGACTTACCTCCTCAGTATTTCAAATGGCCTTTCATGAAATTGGCATGCGACGTGCATATGTGCTGAAGGAGCGGGCAATCAACGGGCTGGCCAGCTTCCTGGTTGGAGAGGCCGTGTCTGCAGCACTCAAAGAGTTCCTGACTGTGAAGAAGCAGATTTTCCACAACACTGTAACACGTTTTGCTGCTGATCTGGCTGAAGAGCTGGTGTTTGAAGGTATAATGGAAGTATGTCAGTTCTCCCACCCCTCAACCCCTCTCACCCCAAGTGATTGGTCTTTTGGCCATGGGCAAGAGGAAGAAGAGGAGGAGGAGGTGGTGTCCTCCTATGCTTCAGATCTTTCTGAGTCTGTAATCCAGGAGGCCTTCATAGAGCTCTCTCAGGCAGATGTTGCCTTCACAAGCCAAGCAGCTATAAGTGTGTCTGTGGACAACATCTGTTATGTCAGTGCAGATAACACCTGCACTCATACCTGCAGCACCTTTGCTAACAAGCAGCTTTTAAGTGCAGCGTTCCCAGCAGAGGATGCTTCTTGTACTGTGAAGAAAGCGCTGTTTACTGTATCAGGGATGGCCAGCTGTATTCCTGTGCCCCAAGCAGGGCACACCCTCTCGAACCTCCAGGATTCAGAGGAGACCACTCAGCAGAGGTCTAACTTGTCACATACCCGACCAACAAGCCCCAAAAGATCAACTGTGTCATCCTCTGACAATGCCACGTCTCCACTAACGCCCCTTTACAGTAATGGAACTCAGACCTCTCTACCAGCAGGAGAACCCTCCCAAAGAAAGTCTCCATTCCAAAACTTCTCTGGCAACATGGTGGATGTGATAGTAACTGAGGCTTGTGAGCTAATAACTGCCTCTAAAATGAAGAAGGGTTTTGGTGACTGTGCTGACTTTCTCACAAAGACAATCAGAAGCCGCAGGGACTCTTATGATGCTCCGGATTCCCCTTCCAAGCAAGGAGCTGTCAGAGACAGTTTTAGATATGACTATAGAGATTCTGGGCATGTTAGGCCAGGTGGCCCTATGGGACAAGCAAATAATGCTACCATTTCCTTTCAGACAGGCACTCTAAACCAGGGGATTTACCGATGTGAGCGAGGCCCCAGGACGAGGGGTGTGTCTGAAACTCATCCTGTGATGATGAATACTTTGGAAGTACCGGGGAATGAGATGGGTGGACAAAGGAGGATATCCGCTACTGTGGATGATTCAGCTCCAAACTCTGGACAGAAATCTGCTGGGACTCCTGGTACTCCTCCTTCCACCCCCCAGCAGCCCAGTGAGGTGTCCAAGGAGAGACAGATAAAGCAGTTCTCCAAAAAGCTGAAAAGCAAGCTGGCTAAAGAATTTTCCCCTGCAACACCACCTCCAACCCCTCACTATCAGCCTGAGCTGGACCCGGGACCAAAAGACACCATCCCAGATGCAGACAAAGCAGAGTTTATGCTCAAACTGATGAGATCTCTCTCTGAAGAGGCTGATGGAAATGAGGAGGAAGAGGAGGAAGAACCGGCAGAAGAACGCAGTGTTGGCGTTGCTAACAGATGTTTAGAAAGAGGGGGTGGCCGACACACACCCAACCCGACCTACCCTCGCGTAATATCCAACAAGGAAGCTCTCCACTATGCTGAGCGGTTGGCATGCCACATAGTCTCCATGGCAACAGAGATGGACACCCTAGGAGGGGCAGAAGAGGAGGATGGAGAGATGAACCAGGGCAGTGAGAAGGGGAGAGACAGTGTGGCTCAGTTTTCAGAGTGGACCCTCAACTCATTGTGGGTGTACGCAGGGGAGGTGGCAGGAGAAGTAATTAGTGATGTGAAGAGGATGGTGAGCTCTGGACAGCAGTGCCCGTATCACAGAGCTCTCAGAAGAAGAAGCTGGGACAGATCTAGCTCCGAATGTTTGCATTACAACCACTCTCAACCCAGTACAGACCAGAGCAGAGACTGGAGGTTAGGAAGGCTGCCTGAGCAGTGGTCCAATGACCTGATATCCTCGGTCTCCCAGTCTTCCACCTCTGCTTCAAGCACTGTGTCTAGCTCCAGCTCTGGTCTGTCCTCTGAGTATCCCAGCTGTGAGAGCGTGACAGATGAGTATGCCGGCTACCTCATCAGGGTGCTGAAGAAGGAAGGTGGGAGTAGGGAGTTAGTCCTGGATCAGTATGCAAGCCGTTTGGCTTATCGTTCTATAAAACTTGGCTTGTCTCATGCCAGTCATAAAATAAAGCAGAGATCCTCTAGTGCACGTCTTCGCTCCTCTAAGTCTCTGCCAGATGAATGGAAATCGTCTTGTAGTAAAGTGTCATCAGCCAAGGATCGACCAGAAATGGATGGAAATGCCCAGTGTTGTTGCAGGGACTCTGAAGAGCAGAGTAAGAGGGAGTACATGGATCTAGTCCACTTTGCTGAATCTTTAGCATACAATATCACCTGTGATGTTACACGCAAGCTCCATCTCTCCTCTGTACGGCTGCCAAAGTCTCTCACTGACTCCTGTCTTTATAAAAAATCCAAACTGGAAGATATGGCAGAGAATCTCATCAGGAACTCCTTCTCCTGCCCTCTGTTATCCAAGGAGGGTAAGAGCAAGCAGTACCACAGCACAGGGAGCCTGTACGATCGAGGTTACAGTAGTAAGGTGATGCAGGTCATCGAGCATTATGCCAGGAAAATAGTGGATGACACGCTGAAGATGAGCATGGCTTCAGTTGGCCATTCATCACGGGAGCACCAAGGCCATGACAGATACACTCACACACAGAGGTTGTCTGAGGGTCCAGTTCTGGTCCGGGCAATGGGGGAGAGAGCATGTTTTTGCTGTCAAGTCCAGGAGTGTCCATACTGCAGGAAGCACAGCAGGCACCACTACCCACCTGTGCTGCAGAGGAGGAAAAGGGGGGGAGGCTGTCAAGCAAGAGTGCTCTCTACTCTGGAGATTCCCAAGATCCACATCGACCTGGACCACAGGGTGGCATTTGCAGAGGAGATGGTGTCCATGGCAATGGAGACAGCAAAACGCGAGCTGAGCAACACCAGCCTTAATGCTGACAGCGGGATCGGCCACGATGGCACCAGCTATGCTGAGAGCCTCACTGCTGAGATCATGACGTCAGCCCTGTCCAACATATGCCAGGCTGCCCATACCAGGTACACATTTCCCAGTTTACATCAGGAAGAGTGTTTGATTGCCCCGAAAATATTTCCATGCACACATTCAATCAATGGCCAGGCCATAAACATGTGTTGTAACTTATAATCAGCTTTGTTTCACTTCTCATCTTTTGACAAACATTTAAATGTTTTATTTGCCCAATTTTACTGTACTGACATGTAAATATTTGCATTGTTATTGGGGCTTTTTTTCTTTTTTATCTCCTTTGGATTCTTTGTGTATTTAGTGCTTCGGGTAGGGAAACCACTGAGTCCACTGTGTCCCAGCAGCTGAGTGCTGGAGATGACAGCCTGGGAAGCTGGTCCAACCTGAGCTTTGAAGATGAGCACCCAGATGATAACAGCAGCTTCCTCCACCTCAGTGACAGGTAAACGCACCTAACTTTATATCCGTCACCTCTGAGCACAGTCCTCTAATCTCCTTCAATGTCAACATTTTGCTGCGATAGTAAGTCCACATAAACAGTTAATCCAACTTGGTGCTTAAAAATATACATTAGTATGGGGTCTGAGAGCAGTTGTAGTGCATTCCTTATTATACAATTATTTGTGCACAGCTTTTTAACCAAATTTGAAAGAAACAATCAGATTGTGATTTATGGAGTGGCTAACTCCTAGTCACACTTAAAACCTAACATATAAAGATTTCTTCCTTCAGTTGATTTTTAGCTTTAAGGTTTTGTTTGTGGCAATAAAATGTCAACCTAAGGTGCTTTCGGACCTAAAACGTCTGAAGAATCCTCGAGAGTAAATAAACTACCCACTGGGGCGCTCCCCTTGAGAATTAAGCCTTTTGGGGGGGGGGGTTCGTTTGCATTCACACTCACAATAGGAACTCTGATGTCACATAAGAACCAATTGGTGGTTGGGTTAACAACTATAACAACCACAACAAGTTTGAGAACAAAGTGATTGTAGCTGTGTGTGTCGTGGGTTTTATGATTAACTTAGTTGGAAAGCAGACATGCAGATTTTGACTTTGGGGTTGAAATCACCCAGTTTGTGCTCTTTGAAGTCACATTACCAGTAACTGTCTTTTGTGTCGTTATACATACAAGGTGTGACGACTCAAAAGTCTGTGCAGCTCCCAGTAACACTCATGATCACCAGCACCAGTCAGACTAATAGAAACTAATAGTTTTAGCATCATATGCCAGTCGTAAAGATGTTCTCTGTCATGATTTTAAAGAGCCATTAGAGAGGTGCATGGGACTAATTTTTAATAGAGGATATTTTTACTAATCACAAATTTGGCTGTATATCATAGTTTCTCAGATGGTGTAGTCTTCAGTGCCAATTACTTTGTATATGGTTCAACCCACAGATTAACTACCTAACATTAGATAGAAGAGGTTTACTATTCCCAATAAACGCTAATATTAATGTGAGGAAAAAAAGCCCAAAAACTAGGAGACACTGGAGCTACTCCTGTTTAATGTTTTAGTATCACGTTTCGCTAACAAAACTGAAATGGTGCAAGCATCATCCTGAGACGTTTCTGACAGGTAAGCTGACATAAACATTGCTCTATAAACATGAACATAAATAAGGTACGGTCAGGAAAAAAAATTATTTGAACCCCAGCTGATTTTGTAAGTTTGCCCACTAACAAAGAAATGATCAGTCATTTCAATGGTACATTTATTTAAACAGTGAGAGACAGAACAATAACCAAAAATTTCAAAAAGTTATAAATTAATTAGCATTTTCATGAATGAAATAAGTATTTGATCCCCTATCAATCAGCAAGATTTCTGGCTCCTAGAGCCAGATATTAGTTTAAAAAAAAATCTCAGTTTCTGTTTTCTTATATCCTCCTGTTTTTGTCGTTCTGCTACATTATTCGTTAGTATTGTCTGCAATCTTGGCAGACGAAATAGGCAGGATATAGCTTCCTGTAGTGTATTGCAGTTACAACAAATTCATGTGGTATTAGTATATGAAACGTCAACAATACAATTCCACGTCAACTAATTTTTATAACTCTTGCAGTGTTGCTTGGTACAGACTGATACTGCATACAAGACATGTAGTATCAGTCTGCATGTCTTGTATGCAGTTAAAAAAAAAATGTAATCATGTTGTTACAGCTGCTAGGTCCTTTTTTTTCCCCCAACAGGTTATCATATGTTTCTGTGTTTAGTTGTTTCAGAATGGACAGTCTATTAATGTCTAAACAGTAGACATTGTTTGAACATAATCTATTGTTATTCATTGGTTTGGGTGCAGAATTTAAAGCCTGAGGTTATCACTTTGATCATGCTGTGTCAGTTTATGGGTTTTTGGGGGTTTTCTTTGCTCCTGTTGGAGCATTTTAGGAGTCTTCTCTGCAGTTCAGTGTAGATGTAAGGTTTCCCAAAGACAGAGTGAATGATTGTATGTTTTTCAAACATCATTTAAACTTGACTGCTAAAATGCAATTTTCTTAGATTTATACACATGTTGCATTATATGTGAGCGCTAAAGGAGATGTTGCCAAGTTCTAAGTAGTTGTAGGCATGACTGAATTGGCCTTCTTTTCTTGGATGGACATGACCTCTGTTTGTGTGAGTGTGAATTAAAAAAGGGAGTGAGTCTGATAAAGTCTCTGGGAAATAGCCTGTTGACAGTTCTGGCAAGGGTTGATATCTCTATAGAAGCAAACCTGACAACAGGTTTGTTCCTAACATGCTAAAAGAGCACATTGTGTTAGCATTAAAAGTAACTTTGCCCTGATGGCCAAAATAAATGTATCATAATATTTTCTAAAGGTGTGTCTTTAAGTGCTCTCCTCTCTTCAAGTGCAGTTTCTGCTGGAACAAAGTCCACCATGTGTAATTTATAAGACTCTTCAAAGGCCTGCTGCTACTATTTCCGCTTAGCAGATGAAATAACGAGGGTGGAAATGCCGTTATGAGCTTACTGAGACAGAGATCAGGCTGACTGACTAAATGATGCACCTCTAAGCATGTCATTCAGACCACAGGGAGAAACCTGCTGCTGAGGTAATGCAGATTAATAGAGGTATTTTTAGATGTCAGAAACATCTCTCCCTTTTAGTTAGGCTTTAGCATGCCACGGTATGCAGGTTCCAGCCAGCAAGGCTAATCATTGACTAATTATAGCGAGAGTGTATGTTGTTGTGCTTCTGTTGCCAGCTGGTTGTCCCGCTGGAAGCCTCATGATTAACGAGATTATGCGAGAACAAAAATGTAATGATCTCACATCTTAGGACTTTAGCAACAAATGGCCTCAGTCAACATTAAAGCTGATTCAGGGGGTGTACAGTGGAAAAAAAAAGCTGCATCATTTGAAGAATCCTCCTCTGTTTTTTCAACCTCACCTGACATTTAAAGGATTATTCCAAATACCAGAAATGGTCATCTACCTCAGTGTTGTTTATTGATGGTACATAGCAGTAAGCTCTTATAGCAAATGTGATGAAACTGCTTATTACATCCTGATCTTTTGTTGCATTTTGGTAGCTTTCATGTGTTAGCCACTCACTGTTTCAGTGTTACAGCGGTGTGTTACCTGCCTTCTGTGTCCAGCAGCAATGGGAATAGCAGTAGCTGGAGCAGTCTGGGCCTGGAGGGGGAGGCGTGTGAAGAGCACTTGTCATTTTCCCCCTCTGACAGGTTGGTTGGCACTTGATTGACATGGCTAACCATGGAAAAAATGCACACGAGACCTGGGGGTTAACCTAGAATGGGACAAAGAATGAACTGAAGTACTGAAGTGTGTGATAAGTCCACCAGTTGAAAGTCTTTTAGCACAATATTGGGATGGTTGCTTCATCATATAAAAATGATTTAAACTGCAACTCTACAATATTCTGATTTATACTTTGTCTCATACTAGGAACCACCAGCCCCCTAACATGACCATACTTGAGCTTTAAACATAAATAGGCTTGACATGGCAAATGCTTATTGATGCTGATATTAGCATGCAATGAGTTGTTTATGTTTTGTTGGTTCTGCATTGCTTGCATGCAATTTTTTGTCTTTGTGGATATTATGTACTGTTATTATTTTGTCTATGTTTTATTACCTCTAAACATCGAACCAGTCACTGAAGAACAACTTGGAGTCTTAGATTTCATTTGATTTCATAGTTTCAGAAACTATAAAATATTACCTTTCAAATTAAGGATTCAGATGTCCTTTTCTCCAGCAGGTTTCCTTCTGGGAGATCCAGAGATAGACTCAATCTAGTGAGTTCGGGGTATTCCCTGTGGTCTCCTCCTGGAAAACTTCTAAGTTAGGCCTCGAGGAGCCACGTCAATCAGATACCCAAAATCCTCACCTGGCTTAAGCACTGGGAGTACTCTGGGCTCCTTCTGGATGTCCAAGCTCCTCAGCCAGTCTCTTTGCTAAGCCTAAACTCATTTTTCTTGCTTCTTTCCTGACATTATTTTTTCAGTGACCACCCAGAGCTCATGTTTGTAGGTGAGGGTTGAAACATAGATCAAAAGCTTTGCGACTAGTGTGCCAGTCTACCTGTTTGTCTCACACCCCACATACTTTTCTCTCATGAACAAAATCCGAAGATACCCAAACTTTTTAGACTAGGGCGGGGTCTCTCCCCCAACCTTGAAACCTGAAGCTAATCTTAAACAGGTACTAGACATGGTGGATGTTTACAGGTGGCTGCACATATCACTCTTGCAGCTGTTGCAACCCAAAGAGTACGGCCCAACTGACAGTACTAGCAACCATTTATTGAGTCTTCCTTGTTTCTCAGGCTGATGAATGTATTTCTTTCAGTTTGTTTGGCAGTACAATACTACAACTCAAAATGCGCTTTTGGAAAATTCCCATATTATTTCAGCTCTAGATGCTACCACTGAACAACTGTATTGAGAATCTAAAAAGCTGATACATTCAGTTGTCCTTTAATAAGATTTTATTAATATACCCAGTCTGTTTGTTCTCAGAGGTCTCAAATATCAGAGTTTCTCTGCATCTTGACATTCCCTTATTCCCTTAGTCCATGATCAGAGCAGTCCATAACTATTCACAATAATGAATATATTGAACCGGTTTTTGCTTTTTAATAGTCATAACATAAACATAACATCAACTAAAGCTGATAGCTTCCAAGAATATAGCAAAAATGCAACAGATTTTCCAATATGAAACATGTCAAAAGGTGTTACTGGTCAGAAAACCGAAGAAAGGATAACTTAAAGCTAATCTGAATCCATATTAATGTGTCATGCTGATTAAAAGCAGAGCACAAGAGTTGGCTTACAGATTTGTATTTTGTATTAGTTCTTGCATTAGTAATTTTACTTTCACTTTGATTTTAGTTATTGTAGTTTTCATCAGTTTACAGTGGTAGTTAAAATGTTTTTATAATTTCAGTGTGGATATGTTTAGCATTGAATTGTTAGTTGTTGTTTTACTTTCCTACCTTATTTGCATTCAGTTACCTGTAATAACCTTCGTCTAGACTGTTTGACATAATATTT
>VOQK01010092.1:11063-22070 GCA_015052645.1 Benitochromis conjunctus | reverse complement strand
GGTTGGAAAATAGTCCTTTACAGGTTGTATTGCCATAGCCCAGGGGTAGGCAACTCCAGGCCTCGAGAGTCAGTGTCCTGCAGGTTTTAGATGTGTCTTTGAGCTAACATAGCTGATTAAAATGGCTAAACGACCTCCTCAACATGTTTTGAAGTTCTCCAGAGGCCTGGTACTGAACTAATCATTTGATTCAGGTGTGTTGACCCAGGGTGAGATCTAAAACCTGCAGGACACCGGCTCTCGAGGCCTGGAGTTGCCTACCCCTGGTCTACGGGATCTGTTCTGGGTCTTATCAGGAGAGCTTCTCTCCTGACAAATGTTGATGTTCTCTTTTTGATTGGGACAGAGTTTAAAATTTCAATATTTTTCCAGTAAAAACACTGAAAAAAACTGGTAAATTCAGAAAAAAACTACGTTAATTTGTTTTAAAAGAAAAAGATAAATTCATGTGAAGTTTACGAGGAAACGAGTGAAATGGATGACAAGGGGAAAATGGTAAAATCACAAAAACACAGCAGAAAAATGTTTACAAGTAAAAAAAAAAGTGAAATGTCTGAGACAAAAACTGAAAAATTTATGAAAAAAGTAGCACATTTTTGAGAATAAGTGAAAAAAATGGTACATTCACAAAAAAATCTGAAAATTAGCAGGAAAAGCCATTTTTCTGCAAAGCAAATTTATCTTTAAATAAAATTGCCAGAAACTGGAAATTTAAAAGAAAAAACTGTCAAATAGAAAATGCCAGTTTTTCCAGAAAATAACTAATGTATGTAAGGAGGAAAAACACTTTTAAAAATTCAGATATTTTCTGTTCATTTGTCATCAAAAACTCTGATTGCAGGAGTATGACTCGGCTTCGACGGCGCTCGATGCTTACATCACAGACTTTGAGAGGAGTCGTCAGAACTGTGACTCGTCGTTGACTGGAAAGCTGGTTCTGCCGCAGAGCCTACCCTCCACGCAGTGCAGGCACAGAGTGGGCACGCTCAGGAACAAAGATGGTATGTCCCACTCAGGATCAGGCATCTTATAACGTTGTTATATCTTGATGCTTTTTATGTCTTCTGTGGTTTTACATTATTTCAGTGATTCATCAACATTGCATTTTTCTCTTTTTGTTTCAGTTCTTAGGGAGCGTTTGACCGACAGAGAGCTGGACTTCCTGAACCTCCCTGTGAGCCCCCACCATCACCGTGCTAACTGGGACAGACACTCCATGACAACAGATGAACTGCTGTCCGTCCCTTTCGATGGCTCGATGCCCGTCACCCACACCACAGCCTTCATCCAAGGTTTTTATACACGTCATTCTCGACCTTTAAACTCTTAAGCACTTAGTTTTACATGTTTTTTAGTACTCTTAGATCTGTATGATGTCAGGAAGAGGAGACATCAGATCTATGATTTACTAGAGTCCTAGACTGAAAATGTGGAGCCGGAAGTAAATGCATCCCTCACTATTTTTCTCAGTCTGAAGTCTTTAAATGTGGCAACCATGCATCTGCTCTTATACCAGTTCATTAAAAACATCATCTACAATTTTGTCTTCATCCATGGTCATTAAATGCACCGCTTCTACCTAAAAACCATCCTGGCATCTACTTTTAAAGCCATCACTTCTGCAGCTCAGACTCCATAATCCATAGATGATTCAGTAATAACAGAAGTGATGACTTTGCCTCACTCGTCTCCTCTGCTGGTCCAGACTTCCTATCCCGGTCTGCAGCCTCCCAGCCCTGCCCCTCTTCCAGCTGTAGACTCCTCCACCATCACTCTCTTCCACCCAGGACGTCCAGGAGCTCCAGGTTTGAACTGCCTTCCTGTCTCGCTTGGCATGTTTCCTGGTCGATCTGAGTAACAGGTTATTACTTTCCCCTCCTTTCTAGGTGCAGAGACAGGCTGAGGGCCGCCACATTTAAACCAGGCACTCACATCAGCAGTTTTAAGGTGACCCTCACTGTCTTTTCTGGATTATTCTGAGATTGTAGCAGTGTCATAAACTCAGTTGCTTTGCCTCTTCAGAGATCAGAGCAGGCCCCGGCGTCCTTGTTGCTCCACCTCCCTCACTGGTTCACCAGTAACAAGGCTGACTTGGACTGTTCGGGAATCACCAGCGTGCCCGACCTGAAGTACCCAGCCTGGCTCCAGGGGTGTGACCTCAGTGAGCCACCTGCAAAGTCAGAGCTGTGGGACGACCACGGTAGCTTCCTCGACTGCATATATGCACAAACCTTCCAAGATGTCATAGTATTGATTTCATAGCTTCATTTAGCAGTTTGTGATTATTAATGTTAAAGATAAATCTTTTAATAGGTTATTCTTTATTGTTATATATTAAGCAGCCCATCAGTCATAAAAATGATCTAGTGAGGGGAAATGTTGAATTTGATACTGAGCTATTGTAAAGGACTGGGTGGGTGGAGCTTATCCCAGGGAAGTCATTTCATCATTAAACTATCAGTATTTTCTGTTTATTTGAAAAGGTCATGTTTGTTTCTTCCAGACGTTCTTCCACCTGGAGCTCCCAGAACCAGCGCTCCATCCTGGGTTGCAGACCTGGAGAAAGATGAAGATCCTGACCAGACACCTGCACAGGTGAGAGAAGCAGTTGCAGTGCAACGGTCAGTTTTATGGTCCTGCTGCTCTCATTGTCCATGAAAATTGTAGAGCTTCTGTGTTATTGTGCTTTCCTCTGGACTATTTGTCTATTAATGAAGGCATTATGATGCGGCCGAGTGCTCTAAATAAACCACATTCTGTCACAGGTGTGTCCCAAAGACAGAAAAAGAGCGTCATCTGTCAATTTCTGAAGTAATAAGTATTCTCTGTGTGTGCTTAGGTTGGCAGCCAGCAGGCACTCAGAGACTTGAGGCTTCAGTTTGCTGAACAGATTTCTTTGCTCACTACAGAAAGGAAGAGCTCGGACGTTGTGATGAACATGTACCAAGGTAAAAACACAAGTGTTTGAGTATGTAATGTAAAATATTTGAGGTGTTAACAAAAAAAGGTCCAGAATTTGTTCTCTGAAAATCCAAAACCCTTACCAGATTTAAATTTGGTGAATTTTGAAATATCCAGAGTGCTGCCAGGAAGGTGACTTTTTTTTAGATCTCTACCTGGAAGTCCCATTCTGACCACTTACACTGTTTGGTGTGTGACTTCATCACTGACATCAAACCTGTGCAGAGAGCAAACAGGAAACCGACCTGAAGTTCACGTGGACGTCACTGGGGATGAGAGTGGGGTCTGTGGCTATGACAAAGCAGTTTTTGGATGGGGTCCACAGTTCCAGAGCACAAAGACAGGAGGTCAGGTGACATTCATCAGGTTGTGCACTGTGAATCTGCTCCCCCGACTTTCATGGTCACATTCTGTGCTTTTGGCACCACAAACATACTTTCAGGTCTCTATTCGTGTGACTTTCAGAAAATATAAATTAAAGTACAGTTAAAGAATGACTGCTTTGACACACAGAAGAGACCCAGTGATCATCACAGAGGCAAAACAGGGTTCCTGCAGGCCATTAAAAAGTTTAAAATTGTGTAAAGTAAAGAGTTAAAATGACTGCGCTTCTTTGCTTGGGCTGATGGATGGATGGACTAATAACAAACAATATGCAGCTCTGAAAAACAAACGCTTCCTGGAGTGGGCGAAAAAAATACATTACATTAGATTATTGCACAGTTAAATATTGTTAACTCGTTGATTGCATATCAAGGAAGGCCATAAACACAATGACATCATTACTGGTTTTAGATTCTGTATTTTGAAGCTGTTATTCAGATGCCAACATTAGAGCCTGAAGTCACCAACTTATTAAGAGCTCAGACTTATTGGACAATCTGTTCATACAATTAACTGCACAGCAGCCATATTAGATGTTCTGAAAGTCTCCAAAAGGCTCCAGCAACACAAACATGGTCCACAGAGATCTAAAACTAGCAGCTGTACTGAAAGTCTTTGAGAAGGTACAAGAGAAGATCATCTTGAACATGAGAATGGCCAAATTCAATTTATATAAAATAGTGCTGTTAGCGTTAACACATTAACGCAAACTGATCCATGTTAATGCGTCAAAATTGGCAAATCCCCGTTAATGAGTTAACGCAGCTTGAACAGTGTGAGGGGTTACTCGGCGTTAACGTGTTAATGCAGCTTAAACGCGTTAATGCTGTCATCACGACTAACGCGATTAACAATTAAGCCATCTGGAGCGCAGACTGATTAAAAATCCCTGAAATGTGTCTGTCAACGCATTTCGGGCAGTTTGTCCAAAGTTTGTGCATTCTGCGCTCAAGATGGGTTGAGTGCGTTAAAAATTTTAATAGCGCTAATTGTGATGACCGCGTTAACGCAGAGAGCACTAATATAAAGTCTTATTTTCTTATTTTTCTCCTTTCAACCACACCTCCTGTGAAAACCTTTCACTCTTTTAAACTTTTCTCTTGTTTGTTGTTGTTGTTTGTTTTGTTTGTAAACATGTTTCTGATGTGTGCGCCCACCTGCCAGACAACAGGATTGAGTCTCTGATCCAGAAGGCAAACCAGGTGTTAAACTCTCTGTCTCAGAGTTCTGGACGAGCAGAGAGTCCTGCAGATCCAGGTAAAACCAGATCCAGTCGAAGGAGCAGGAAGTCTTTACACTGAATAACACTTATACCAAAGTTTTTTTGTTGTTGTTTTTTAAAAACACAGCTGTGTCTGGTTCTTGTTGGGACTGTTGAAGCAGACATTAACTTGTACTAGATGTACAGGTGTTACAGATAATACCAACACGCTGGAAATGGATTAGATATCTGATCAGTTCTTTGTTTCTGTTGTTGTCAGTGAGTCCTCTGAAAACTGAGGAGCTGCTGCATTATTCGCCCTCACACTGTCCTCTGTGAGTAAGACTAATTTACACTTCTGATGTGTTATGATCTGCTGCAACTCCACACAGACTCATATATGTGGTGGCATTTTGATCCTGCAGAGACTCAGCAGCAGGAGGCTGCACAGAGGAGCTGACTGACAGGGGAGCAGAGGTAGGTTTACTGTCATGTACTCCAATGTCAGCTGATTGCTTGATTTTCATTTATTCTCGCTTCCTGAGTGATACCCAGATGTGAAACACATTAAGCTTTCATGTCAGTCGAAAAGGTCTCCTACTGTAGTGAGCCTCTTTGACCTACTACAGAAGCTTTTCTTTGTAATCACACTAGAAAGGCTTTTTAGGCAATATTTATTTTTTCTTTTTAAACATAATAATTTACCTGTTAAATATACATTTAGCAATGGGGATCGTATAAAGTACATTCTGAATTTCTGTTTTGGAGGGGTTGTGAATATTTTTTGTCACATAGCTATGAGAACATACATAATCCATCTTTAGCACAATTTGTTTCTCTAAATATGTGAATTTTTCTACCAAATTAAACTGTAATATTTCAGAAGTTATGGCCCTTCTTATATACAAAGTAGTTGTGTTGATTGCTTTGGTTTTATTGTAATAACTTGAACTAACTTGTGTAATTTTTTTAATACACACATCGTCTGTATACAGTGTTAGCTAGTGCTCATTGTGTCCCACTGTTATGGAGTAGATTCACTGGTGTGATCATAAATGTGTTGCACAAGGTTTGTGATAGCCTGTTGGGTTTTTACAAACCAGATCAACCCACTTTGTCAAAACAGTTGTTTCTGAGGTTAGTGTTGTTTGTAATATTCCCCTCTTGTTTGCGCTCTCCCAGGATTTGAGTCATGAAAACAGCATCTGGAAGCAGCCTGGTCCGGTGGAGGCTCTGAAACAGATGCTGTTCAGACTGCAGGCTGTGGAGGCGGAGCTTCAGCGACAACAACAGGCACCAGCAGCTCCGACTGTCTCAGAGTGGCTGCTGAAATCAGCAACACAGGTACAAGGAGCCAGACAGGCTAGACACAGATCTTTTTAAAAAGTGGATAATAAAATGCAAACCCGTGTCTGAGTTTAACATTTAAAGAAACAACATTTAGATTATTGAGAGTTTGTTTGTGTTGCAGTGGTCTGTTGCTAACGATGAGCTGCAGGAGCTGCAAGAGCTTCAGAGTTTTCCTGGAAGACCGTCACTAGAGAGGTAACTGTCTCCAATCAAGTTATTTCTCCCTTTAGAAAGAATGTGGAGACTGGACTGATAACCTGTACTTACAGTGTAAAACAACTGCATCAAAGCCAGCACTGTTGCTTCAGGCAAAAATTAAAAGCTTTATTTTCCTTAAAAAATCACTAGAAACCATGTCAAGAAATCAAATGCCATCCTGTTTTGTAACAATCTGACGGACCCGGCCCACGTAGACCACGAAGGCCGGGTCCTCCAAAGCATGCGGCCTAGGTTTTGGGACACAGCTTATGAGAAAATGACCTGACATCTTACTTGACCTGTTATCTTAGTGAACACTTTCATGATGACTTTATGGTCTCTGTCGCTAGTTTAAAGTATTACTGAGTCAAATGTGATTATTACATTTGAAGTAAAAGGATCATAAAACAGGATGTAAGTTAGTGACTGACAACTCATCCAGTATCCTTCAGTTCCCTCACTTCTCATGTTGGGATTCAGAAAGCTGAGGTGGGGTGGTGTAAAACTCTAAGCCCAATAAGAACAAGATTTCAAAAACTGTTGTATGATGTCAGACGCATTTTCATCCACAGTATCTACATCAGTCTGACTACAGCTTAGGGTGAGTAAAGCAGGCATGTGTTGATGAAAGTTTATCCTCCTCAGAGCTCTGCATCATCTGAACCGCCTGAAGATGCTGGTGGAAGAACCCCGACAGAAACACAGAGCGACAGAGGAAGAGAAGGACGACGACGAGGGGCGCTACTCGTCCTCATCTGTCGACAGACTGGTCTGCTCCCAGCAGGAACCCTCCGGAAACTGAACGTTCAAAGGAAGCTCGTTGTGCCAAAAGCCTCAATAGTATCTGCTCTGTATTTGTGTATTTTACATAAGAAAGTGCAATTTTTTATTATTTTTTAAACACTAATACAACCCAGAGTTTAAACAATACCCTGAACCTTTCAAGTCAGGAAGTTTCCTGGAATGTTCTCTTTCTCAGACTCTGAGGAAGAGTCAGAACACAGTGATAATTAAAAAGAAGAGAAGAAAATGTGAAGGACGGACTCCGAGACGAGAAAAACATGCCACAGCTTTTATATTCTGAATGTGTCTCAGTGGTTTGTGAATGTGCCATAATGGATGGATGGGCTTGATTCTTGTTGGTGCACAGACAGTGTTATATTGATAGGTTTCATTCTGTTTGTAGACAGACTGTTGGTGCCATAAAGATTTACACACACTTATTCCTGTTGGAAAGGAAGAGGTCACCGTGCAGTGTTCAGCCAGAGGGAAGAAACATCATCAGTGCTGGTTGTCAGTGATAGCTAACAGCAGATTCTTTTTAGTTCCTTGCAGGTAAAACTACAATAAATTGTCTTCATGGTAGAAAAGACGTACATGTGGAAGCACAACATGTACTACTGTGACAATCCAGCCCCATTTTCTGAATTTCTGAATCCCTGTCGTGGGGTCCAAGGTGTCCAGATGTCTATCTTTATGTGGGACTGCACAGCATTTTTTATCAGGGAACATTAAAAGTCACCAAAAATTAACAGGCTTTGCAGATTTTGTTGAATATGATAGAAACTAACACAAGCACAGAGGAACTATAACTTTAACCCTCTGATGCAGGAAGTTTTTGTTTTTTTTCCACCTCCGGGTGAAGAAGACACCTGATGTTAAATGAAGAAGACGCCTTATATTAAATGTTTAATGTGTGCCTCTGGCTGCTCGGCTTGGCTTTGCACAGCTCTCATTAAAACATGTTTTGCTTTATGACCTCTATGGTGTTACTTATTTGATTAATACAACTAAAACTTCACGTTAATTTCAGATATTGATCACTACTCGATCAGAAATCTCATGTTATGACCAGATGTTAACCCTCCCATCACTCCCTGCCGAGATCACAGTCTCCCCCTTGTGGTCAAAGGTCACGCTCTGCACGCTGTCCCTGTGTCCCTCCAGGCTGCTCACACTGCCAGAGTCCACCTCCACTAGTTTCACCAAACCGTCGCTGCTGGCAACCACCAGCGTCTTTCCCGAGTGGTTGAACGCCACCTGGTTGGCACTAAGCGGCCCGGTGTCTGCAGCAGCCATCGGCGATGTGGGTTTTCTCGTGTCCCACAGGTTGATGATGCCGGAAGAGTCACAGGAGGCCACCATGCTGGTCGATGAGCTGAAGGCGGCGTGGTTGCAGGGATGACGATGTCCGAGAAAGGTGGTGGTGCAGACACCCAGCCTGGCGTCCCACAGGGCGAGGGTTTTGTCAGCAGAGCAGGTGAGGAGGAGGTTGAAGGAAGGTAGGAAGCAGACACTGTTGACGGAGGCGGTGTGGCGGCGCAGCGTGAGGCGACAGCGCTGGCTGTTCAGGTCCCACAGCTTGGCGGTTCTGTCCGCAGAGCAGGAGGCCAGGAAGTGACCGCACGAGTGAAAGGAGCACGCCCAGGTGGGCTGGGCGTGGCCGGAGAGCGTCAGCACGCAGCAGCCACGAGAGAAGTCCCAGAGCCGCACCTGCAGGAAGAAGTACACACCTGTAACCAATGAGGTGGGTTTATTTTGTGATGTCATCGGGACCAACTTACTGTCGCGTCTCCGCTGGTTGTCGCTAATTTTAATCCATCAGGGTGAAAGCTGCAGCCGGACAGCCAATCAAAATGACCCTCACCTGTCAGCAGCGTCTCACCCACCTGGCAACACACAGTGACATCACACGTCAGTGAATCAGCCAATCAGAGTGACCCTCACATGTCACCTCCTCTCAGAGCTCCACAAATCCTCCTCATCTCCTCTTAGAGCTTTCACCTCCTCTCACCTTTTCTCTCTCTTCCGGGAGAACCCACAGCCTCCAGGTGCGGTCGTCGCTGGCGGAGACCAGGATCAGTTTTCTTGGATGCAGGTCGATGCAGCTGATTGGCTGCTGGTGCGCTCTTATGGAGCACATGAGGCTGAAAGATCCAGAGCTTTTTCCTTTGTGAGAGTTCACCTGTGCCAGGTGAGCCCTCAGGAGCCCGCTGCAGGGGGGGAACTCTGAGTCCTTCGGGTGTGCAGTGGTCTTTGCTAATGTTTTCTCAGTACTCCTCCTCCTCTCCTCCTTCACCTGCGCTGGTGTAGGGTCTGTGCTGCACTGCAGTCTCTCTCTGTGGAAGCTGAGGAGCATCTTCTGCCTCACAGCTGTTTGGTATTTCTCCTCCAGCTGCCTGAGCGTGGGCTCGTAGGACTCCAGATGTTTCTTTAGGTGTTTGAAGTCTTCTGTGAGCCTCCTTTTATCCTCGGAGACTCGCTGGTGCTGCAGCCGGTGGAAGTCCCGCTCCGTCTGCATCCTCACCAGGCTCGCTCCTGCAAGCAGCACCTCCTCCCTGAACAGCTCCGTCTCTGCGCGCACCTTCTCCAGCTCGCTCTGGAGGAGGTGTCTGTGTGTGAGAGCATCGGGGATGAAGTAGACATCCGGGGCCGCCGGGGCTGCGGTCTTCAGGTCTGTGAGGCGCCTGAGTGCCGAGCCGTACCACTCCACCTCAAAGCGGGTCAAAGTCCGCGACAGGCCGGCTCTACGCAGGAAGTTCCTCAGGAAGTCATCCACCGCCTCGGGGATGTTCGACAGAGTTTGCGCTTGTGGCGGTTCAGAATTTGTCTTGGGAGCTGCTGAGGAGGAGAGAGCCTTCTCAGACTTCACCTCCTCTTCGCCCTCCTCAGCACTGCTCCTCTCCTCCTCCTCTTCCTCCGCTCCTTCTCTTCTTCTGTCTGACATTTTCTCTCCTTCGTCTCGGAGCTTATTGTTTACGCGTTGCTATGATACCAGCTCTGCGTTGGTTAGCGTGTTTCCCAATTTGGTGTTACCATGGAAACCACGTGAGCCCTGCGTACATACGTTTGTTTAATAAGTTTTGTGGTTACTAAAATGCATACATATTTTACATTTTAAATGTTTTTAATTATTTGTTTTCGTGCTTTCATTTTTTTATGTTTCATGTTTTCATTCTTCCGTCAAATGTTTTTTTTAATTTTCATTTTAATTTCATTTTTTTTAAATCTTTTTTTAGAGTAAAGAAATATAAAAGTAACATTAAAAATATTGATTTTTACAAATAATACTCTCTCATAATAATGTTGTACATTTAAGAGGAAAACAGTTTAGCTTACAGAGGTTGTAACGAAAATGTCCTTTCTCTAAAATTTCACTTTAATGTCATTCATGTAATAATTTTCGGAGATTAAAGACACACATATACAAGACGAAATAACTGTAATGTTATTTTTCTGTCGCTTTTAACACTTAACAGCTGTCTTTTTACTCCAGCACGTACACCAACATTAGTTAATTTTTTTAACTATTAAAAAACACTGGGTCAGATAACAGGGGTAATATTCAGAGAGGAATACACACAAAAATGCTACATTCGTTGTAACATTTTTGCTGATATTAATGACGCATTTTCACAAAATTTGCTAAACAAGAGTAAAAGTTTTTTTTTTTTTTACAAGAACTTTATTGAATATTGAGTATACAACATACGAACAGATGAAGTATACAAGAAAGTCGAACATGAATACAAATAACCAGGGGTAAAAACCATTTATGTAAATACACGCAAAAATTTACATATATGTATTGTTTTGAGAGCCTTTTTGTGGGTGGAGCCTGATATTGATTTTATGTACAATTCCACATCCTAAAGAAAATAACAGAAATATCGTGTTTTATTAGTAAACTTACATTTATGGATAAAAAAAATAGCTAAAAGTATTAACAGATTTATTATAAAAGAACATTTATCATTCTTCTTGGGGAACTTAAAGAAACAGAATAAAACATTTTCCCATTGAAAAGAAAACTCCCTTAAAATATGAACAATAACAAACCTGCTAAATTCCTTCCAAACCCTCTGTTTAAAAGAACAGTACCAAAAAAGATGTGTCACAGTTTCTGGATGAAC
>VOQK01010086.1:148525-158707 GCA_015052645.1 Benitochromis conjunctus | reverse complement strand
CCCTTTTTCCCTTCCCCTGTGTTTGCTGGTATATATCTGCTTGAGGTTATACACCAGCCAACCAGAGCATTAAATGGCAACTGTACTCTTTAACAGCGGCAGTCAACTGCACCCCATACATCACAAAAATTGCTCAGGAACACAAAAAAAGAGCCCAAGGTGTTGATCCAGCCTCCAAAATTCCCTATATCCCGATCCAATTAGTATCCAGGCGATGCACAAAAGTGGCCGATATGTGAACGTGTGTGTGTTACCATCAGAAAAAAAACATCCAATGCTCACCCAAGACATAAGTGTCAATTTTTTTTAACACTCTGCATCAGGCTTATAGTGAACATATGAGAGAGTGTAAACTTGACTTATGTGCGTAAGTAAGGTGTGAATTTCCCAGTCACAGTAAGACAGCGAGAGTGGGAGAAAGCACAGGAAGAATGGGTAGGTGGCTAGGGTGGTGTTAGACCTAAGAAAAGGGCATGTAGAATTAATGTGGGAGTAAAAGAGTTTGAGGCAGAGATGGTGAGAGATAAAAAGGGAGCAGGGTTGAATAAATCAATAGTGCATGGCTGTGGAATGAAGGGCCGTTTGCTGCCAGCATGTGATTGACACCTCACTGGGGTGCTGTTGCTGGGACGATGCTCATCCTCTCTTCATGACTCTGACACCACTCTGAACTACCACTTCCTCCTCCTTCACTAACACATACTGCTCCTCCGGATACTCTCCTCCATCCCTCCTTCCTGAGATCACTGCAGGTTTCCCGCACTTCCTTTGTTTGTCTAACGGATTACCCTATATAGAGCGCTGTAAGAACAAACCACATCGTTTAAAGCCCTTGGGTGTTGATTATTTGCTTCCCCACATTGTATCGTTGCTAAATAAATTGGTTTTGTCCGATTAGAAAAAAACAAAGCTTTTCTGTAATAGTGAAATATGACCAACTTTCCTGTGCTTTATTGTTTGGGTATTACTACAAAAAGCAAGGGTTTTTATTTGATAAGGGGGTTGTTAAGACAAATCCAGGTGTTGTTCATCCACAGTGTGCCTCATCATGTGTTGCAGTAGTCAGAAGAGTAGTGAGCAATAGTTTTACATTTTTGGTAAATGCACAACCTTTTTTGAAGAGAATTAGACACAAAAATCAATCCCACCCTCTCACAGACATTTAAATGATCAGGTTTTTTTACTGATCTGTAAGTGAAATTATGGTTTCCTGACATTATATTTAGCAGTAATACGACACTCCAGAATTCCTCAATAGAATTAACTAATGGTTGAGTTCCGTATTTGGTTCCCAGCCAAAATTTACAAAGAACAACAGCAAGATATCAGCCAATCATGTTGCCTGTTGCTCTAATATATCTTCACGGAAATCATGTCTTCTAAAAATGTTCCACAATTCAGGCATCTTATTAATGTATCCATGTTTCAAAAAGCATTAAATCCATAAACTGTACATAAAGGATGGCAATAGCCACAACGGATGAGAGTGTAGCGTTGTCAGTCCCTAAAAGCTTGGTTAGCAAGCTGCATGGGTGCATGTCACAACCTGAAATAGCCGCCAATTTGTGCTAAATAATAAATTTTAAAAACGGGGTAAAGACTTCTTCAGTGGTCTGTTAGTGCAATTAATTCTCCAGCAATTTATATTATTTGTCATATAATTGTACTGAAAAGCACAAACACATCACACATAGTTGGGGTTTCCAGTTCAGTGACTCTAATTAGCTAAGCTGTCTTCTAACAGACACTTCCTGGCAAAACCTACACCCGGGTGGCTGTTGATAGCGGGTTGGCTACCAATTGGAAGATCAGTGGCTCAAGACCTAGCGTCACATGTCTGTGTGTTGAAGTATCCTTGGAAAAGACACTGAACCTTGTAGTAGAAAGTCCCTTGAGTGCTCAAATCGAGTAAACAGGTGCTTTATAAGTACTAGTTTGTGTCTGCACCCAACTGTCAATCAAGGTGGCCACAATCCCAAGAATGGTAAACCTTTCTCATTAAAACAAAAAAAGTGAAAGATTTAAAATACCTTTTGTGACAAGACCACATCTGTACCAGGCTGGGAAAGTACTCCAAAATTGGAGTACTTTCTGACTGACTTGCTTGTGGAGACTAAACTGATCACTCAAACACCTGCTGCTTTCAGCACTGTACTTAATCTTTTTAATCCCTATTGATTACTGCTTGATTGCAACAGTTAATTTAATATCCCAAACTGATGACAGACATAAGGATAGTATGCATTCAGTTCAATGAAAACTGCTTACCAAAGCCAAAATTTACCAGTATCAAAGTTTGCTTTTCTGTTGTGTGGCCTATTGAAGATTTGAGTTAGTAACCCACTGGCCCTATATTCCTCATACTCTGTATATCTGTACTTTTGGAACATTTTCCAAATATTCAAAGAATAATTGACTTTATAATTGGCTTGCACTACGGAGGTTAACTAATCATATGTCTTTTCTTCTTTAATGAACCAAATCCATCAAATTTAATGAAAGATTTATTTTACTTGCTCTGTGATGCTTTGTGAGGAAAAATGTACTGACTGTTGTTCAGTGACTGCTTGAAAGAAAAACCCTTTTCAGGCACGTAAGAAAGAGGTCCAATTTCGCTGCAGGAAACTGCATGTGACAAATAAAGGTCTTTCTTTCTGATTCTGTATGCATCAGGAGGAGAATTTAGAAGTGTTAGAAACAGCCACGCAGATATGTTGCAGTCTGTAGTAAAATTGAACCTATAGACCAAGAGCTTGTGGGTTGTAGTCTCAGTCCAAACAACTCAAGTGTGGTTCGTTTTTAGTGTGAACATGACCCAACCCCGATCCAAACCAACTACCAGGTGTATGTTACAAGTTTGAGCTCAAAAACATCCCATAACAACATCTGATTTGTATTATCAATGCGAGAAGACGCTATGGATGTGCAAAGGTCTGTGCGGGAAGGCAATTAGCCGTACAATGAACGCAAACTCTGTTTCTTACACACCACCTTCTTCCTATATTTACTTTTGTTGCTCCTGCCCTAGACACATCTGGCCAATGAGCAGGCTGAACACGCTCACGTGGCTTTTAGTGATGCAATTTGGTTCGCTTGGAGTTCACTTGGATTTTTTCCTGTGTAAAAACAAACAAAAAACTACAAGTTTACAAACTCATTAACTGCTTTGGACCAGATTGAATGAATTATAGGTGGGAAAATGTGCTTAGATCACACCCAGGAATTCCCTTTATAAACATTTCCAATGACGCGTTTGCAATACAAACGTTATCACCTGCATTGTATCAACTTGGGGAAAGATAACTATGAGAGATCTGATCCTACAAGCAGATATGCACCATGAGCAAGCACAGCATGCCACAGTTCAGGTCCTCTGTTCTCATTGTTCCTCTTGAGGCCTTTCAGGACATTCAGTAAAACTGTGTTTTGCAGTCCGACTGTAGGAGGTGACTCTAAAGTTCAGAAATCTGTGATGCCCCTGATCCTAACCTTCTAACCTTCATCAGGTTTGGTCACTTTGGGCTCCTTTACTGCTCTTTGGTCTCTGGGTCACAGCTGGACACCAGGCACTTATCGCCAGTTACAATCCTTGAAGGTCAGGTCAGATTCAAGTTGATATTTGCAGAAGTTGGAGGTATGTAACAGTGTTCAGAACTTGACCTCCAGAAAGTGATCTGAAAATAGCACCAGCACTCAAACTGGTGTAGACCTGTGCAAGAAAATGACTTTGAGGGGAACAGTGGCAAAAATGAAGTCAGATAATGTTCAAATATTATATGTAATATGCAAAGCTTCTGAATAATTGCTAAAGTGCTATAGTGAAGCTGAGATTTTGAGAGTTATGCAAATGCTTGACTAGTAGAGGCTGTCTTTCACTTTTATCTTTGGTTACAAGGTATTATGTTGCTAAGTGGTTACTAAGTTACAGTAGCACTGGCTAGGCATGGCACACAGCAGTGTATATACCAAAAACAATAACTCGCATTCACACCTACAGTCAATTTAGAATCACCTAAGCCCATGCAAATTCCACATAGAAAGGCCCAAGACTGGATTTGAACCAGGCCTTCTTGCTGCAACCTTCTTGCAGAGCAAACCACTTCACCACCATGTTGGCTGGTTTATACTCTGATAATAATGTGAGTGTGTTCTGTAGTTTTTCTGCCTAATAACATCCCTTTGTAAGAAACATTACAAAAGCTTTAGAGGTACAAATTATGCCTGCCTTCATATAAGCTTCTCCTCTGAGACTATTCGACAACACAGTGCTGCCAGCTGACATCTAACTCGCTAATGAGTAAGAGTGAACTTTTCAAGCACTTGTTATTGAAAACGTCCATGAAGGAGCAACATTGATCCATATTTGGCCACTTTCCATCAATGCAATGCAGAAGATTTAATGCCAAGGCTGCCAACCAACAAATGCCGCTATGCAGATTGTTACATGATAAGTAACATAATACCTCAGCTTCTCAGAACTGGAAGATTTACATTAACTGATACATTTTTTCTTTATGACAGTTTGATCATTTCCCTTTGCGCCCAGTCACACAGGCATGGAGACTGATTAGTGACTGAGTGGTAACAGCCAGTAACTAGGAAAAAAATAAGTATGACCCCGCCAACCACCAAGGTTGCTTGCAGTTACTAGGTAAAATTGGTCACAAAAATGTAAATGAGGCTTCACCAAAAAAACCTCCCTGCAATTGCTTTGGTAGCAGATTGTATTGAAGATGCCCAAATTGCCTGCAAGCACAACAACTACTCACGTTGCGGTGGGCAAACTGTGAAGAGTGCTACACAAACTGGAAATGGAGACCATTTACCATGGTCCTTTTGAAACTTGTTGGTTTTAGCAGTAAGGCAGAGCTTTAACTTTAAAGGTGAACATTCTCCGTTTCACATCGCAATTTTTTCAAGTTTTACTCCTACTTGGTGTTTAGATTGTGCGTGTTTGCAGAAAAGATGATGTTATCTATGCAAACACTGGGCTTCTGAGGCAATCATGAGCAGATTTTTGGTACAGCACTCTCTTTTGAAACCAGTTTTTAACTTGTGACTAGAAGCTACCACGCAGGCCTAGAGAGACCACAAAGAATAGATGTCACTAAACATATCCCCCCTTTTGCTGCCAAAACAGCCCTGACTCATCGAGACATGGACTCCTCAAGAACCCTGAACGTGTACTGTGGTATCTGGAACCAAGATGTTAACAACATATCCTTGAAGTCCTTTAAGTTGTAAGGGGGGGGGGGGTGACCTTGGAGCGAAGTTGTTTGTCCAGTACGTGCTCAATCGGATTGAAATCTAGAGAAGGAGGCCAAGTTTGAGGTGCTGTGTTTGAGTCAAATCATTTCTAGACTATTTTTTTTGCTTTGTGGCAGTGCACATTATCTTGCTGAAAGAGGCCACACCCATCAGTGAATACCATAAAAGAGTGTACATGGTCTGCAACAGTGTTTGGGTAGATGTGAAACTAACATCCATATGGCTGGCAGGACCTAAGTTTTCCCAGTAGAATATTACCCAAAACATCACACTGCCTCTGCCGACCTGTCTTCTTCCCATAGTGTGCCCAGCCATCCACATGTTCTTAAAGGTAACATGATTCATTAGTCCAGGCCACTTTCTTCCAGTACTCTGTGATACAGCTCTGATTCTCACATCTCCCATTGTTGGTGCTTTCAGCGGTGGACAGGGGTCAACATGGGCACCCTAACTGGTCTGCAGCTATGCAGCCCCATACACAACAAACTTTGCATTTTGACACCGATCTATCAGAACCGGCATTAACGTTTTTCAGCAGTTTGAGTAGTCCGTGGGATAAGACCACATGACCCAGCCTTCACTCTCCACATGCATCAGTGAGCCTTGGCCGCCCATGACCCTGTTCCTGGCTCTTTCTTACACCACTTTTGATAAATACTGATCACTGCAGACCGGGAACACCCCACAAAAGCTGGAGATTTGGAGATGCTCTTACCCAGTCGTCGAGCCATCACAGTTTGGCTCTCGTCAAACTTGCTCAAATCCTCACGCTTGCCCATTTTTCCTGCTTCTGACATATCAATTTTCATGTTCACTTTCTTCTTAATACATCCCACCCACTAACAGGTGCTGTGATTAAGAGTTAATCAGTGTTATTCACGTCGTCTGTCAGTGGGCATATAATGTTATGTCTGATCGGTGTTGTTGTTACAACAGTCAGGTTCATAGTCAGTACTGGTATTAAGGGCAACAGCCCTAATTCACACACTCAAAGGCTTTTTCATTAGATGGATATTTACAAGGTTAAATCATTACTGTCTAATCAGGCAGACAGCAGGACCGATCAAGGATTACTTTACCAATGTGGATCAATAACTGCTGCTCTTTAGCACTGCCACTACAGGTGGTTGGCTTGGTTTCCAGTCACAGGATAAAGCATTTTTTTTTTATTATTATTATTTCTTTATGATTTGGATAGTTAAAAAAATGTCTTAACTATGAGGAGTTTTAGCTGTGTTTTTTCTCAGGTCCACAGTCAGAACAACCTTTTTCTTTAATCAGAAATTCTGCTTTGATGTGGCCTTATGCGGAGATAATGAGTTAATCACTGTGATAGGGAAATTGAGTGGGATTGCTAATTATGCAGTTAATGCTGTGGAAAGAAATGGGGAGATAAGAATTTGAACAGCAACACTCCCCAGGTGAGACGCAGGTGGGTATGCACATCTGTACCTGCTCATCCATGTGGGAAAACACGTGTGCTTTGTGTGTGGGTGTGTGTGTGTGTTACAAGGTTTCAGTACACACATGAACGTACACGTGTGTGCATCTTTTATGTACATTTGCCATCAGTGGGAAGTAAAGAGTCATTGCGAAACAGATGCTCCACAGGCCCTCTGTGAGCTGTGCTTAATATGTCTTACGGAAACTCATCAGTAGGTCTCCGCAGTGCCACATAAACACATGCATAGCCACTCAGTTTACAGTAATATTGCACACTTTAAAACTTCAAATTCATATTCACGTCCAGTTTTAGTTACAAAAAAGTGCTTCCGTGACAGCCCCAAAAAAGAAAAGGGGAAATAAATAATGACGTGTTTCTGCATACAGTCTCCATTTCTTCTTTTAAGTTCCTTCAGGTCACAGCAGCGCTATTAAATTTAGAAGTAATTGCTATTTTCATTATGGATTATTCTGCCATTCATTACATGGCAAATTACTTTTTAGATTCATTGTTTAGCCTACAAAATGTCAGAAAATGTCGCTCAGAAGTTAGAAGGCCCCGACGCGAGCTCTTTAAATTACTTGTTTTTCTAAGAAAGGGTCAGAAGCCCGAATGGGTTCCACACGACAACAGTCGAGGACGGCCTCCCGGTTCGGTAAATGCAATGTCTGCTGACACTGACGTGTTTCTGTTTTCTGACTGATGCTCTCAGCACCCTCAGCTACATTGCTGTTATTGATGCAACATCGTTTCCCTTCTTCCTTTCACACTCATCAACACTTAAGCCAATTAACTACTTTCCATTCTGTCGGGGACCCTGAGCGAACCCTTCTTCAGCAGCCCAATTTACCCACCCCTCTGTCCTTCCATACCCACCCGCCCACACCAGATGGTGAAGGGACAGATCCATCATTGCTTGTGAGGAGTGTCACGTCCGCTGCCCATTTCAGCGTAACGCAGCGCCTCAGGGCGTGTCCGTGCCAGCCCTCGTGCCAGGGATCGCAGGCATGTCAGCTGTTGCACCTCGAACGTGCCGCAGCTGCAGATGCTACTCATTTGCAGGTTAATGTATTTTTGGGGAGAGCTGTGTCAGAGCGCCCGTGAGTGAAGCAAGCCAGCCATCCAATTAGAGCAGAACAGATTAGGCAAGCTTTTTACATTGCAAAGTAAGAGCGACGAGCCTCTGGTGGCTCAACATGTAAAAGCGTGGTTCAGAGTGAGGCCGGAGAAGCATTTTCTCACCGTGAAAATCTTGTTGTTGTTCTGTGTGGTGGTCCGTCTCTGGCAGGCATATTGAGACACCGTGGACACGGGTGTGGGTGTTGTACCTTCTGGCGATGCAGGCAAGGTGTCCTGTGTGCAAAAGAAAATAACCGGAGAATCGTGAACACAAACACACACAGTCACAAAGTGCGTTAGTTTGTCAGCCCAAATTGTTGAAGGGCTAAATGTGTAAATGTGTGTGAGGCTATTCCTGACGAGCGCAGAGCCAAGAGTTCAAATTGAATTACATAAAAACGTAGCCATTTGCCTTGGAGAAGTTATTTTTATGACTGTGTGTCTCCAGGGCAACAGGCTAATGACACTCATCTCACAGTCTGGTGGCATCCAAATCCATTATGCTGCCTAACCCGTGGCATTACAAATCTGCTTGCCATCATCCAATTTGCCTCCTGTAAATTGCCTTTTCATTCTATAAGAAATGGTTTCCCATTTGTAATATATGTGTCAAAAGGATTACCAATGTAATATTAATATTCTTGGAGACAATTAGACATCACAAAAAGGGAACATTGTGTCCATAAAACTGCCTGTGGATTTGGCAGGAGAGCGACACAGAGAGGGGAAGAAGAGGAGGAAGAGAAAGATGGAGGAGATTGTCACCACAGAGCGTTGACTGGGACCGATGCTGCAGGAGGAACAGTGGCGTCTCAAACAGATAATGAAAAGGACTAGTACCTCTCACACTCCTGGGCTGCATCAGCAGCTAAGGGATTCAAAAAAAAAAAAAAAAACGTTCATCATTTTTTCTCTGCCAGGAGCCTTTCCTGTTCTTCAAAAAAAAAAAAAAATTGAATAACTTTGAATATATTTCACGGCGAAAATTTTCTGCCAATCAAAAGTGAAACTCTCTAACTGTTTTCCTTCTAAATACAACACGGGTGTTCTTCATCACTTTTCCACCTCAGCTGCAGCTTGTTTAATCCAATATGAGATTGTGGGTCCGTGGAGACCCAAAAAAGAAAAAAGAAAGAAAAACCGTGCCTGTGCATCAGCATGCAGAGGCTGGTCCCCCCCCTCCCCCTCCCATCTGGGCTTGGTTATTATAGGCCTTTAACTGTGTGGAAGTTAAAGCTCACGCACTGATCTCAGAGGCGCCGTATCCCCTCCTGGCTTTCTCTCCAGCGTCCTCTCCACCTTTGCTGTATGGCTTTAGATGTTACTAAACTAATGTGTGCAGTCTACACACTGGGGCCTCATTTCTTCGCACACCAGCTGCTGAGATGAAAAGAACTGCAGAACCTCTATGCTGTGAAGCATAGAAACACTTCCAGGCCTGCTCCTCCCCTCCACGTTAATATCTGTCACACAGTCAGATGAGGCCACTTGGATGAGTTAATAAAAGGCTCTTACGAGCACCGCAAAGGTCACAGAGGTCATACCTCTTAAGGGAAACTGCTTGGCCACACACTAACCCACAAACATCATCTCCCCAGCCCACCTACCTCCTAAGATTGAAGGCAGACTCACGTTTACAATCTCCCTAGCACCTCCTTCCATTTTTATTCCTTTTGAAGCAAGGTATTCTCACATCTTACCACATCTCCACTCAAACACACTAAACAGCTTCTCTGCGAGCCAGGAAGTAATAGAAAATATTACATTTCAATGGGCTTAATACTTAAAATTCCTCCCTGACTTGCTGCAGAATATTTATAATAGCGAAAAACACATTGCATCTTCAGACTATCATGACGAGCCGCAGGCAAATGTGCCCAAGAAGTAGCCTGTTTGGGGAATATTTTATCTCCTCGTGGTAGCTCCTTAAATGGATTTATCACTCATAAAAAACAATCTACTGGAAGCACCACACGCATAAATGCCACCGCGCGTTAACTCGTTTGCTTCAGAGAGGAGCTGCATCACAAAACAAGCACGAGGAGCGGGGCCTCGCCGGTTACCTGGGGAGATGGGTCAATAAATGTCAGCGAGGCATCATTAGCCCCGTCTCCTAATGACGCGGCCGACAAGAGTCGTGCCATTGATGCGCCACGCTTACGTGGGCCCCGAGGAAACACTGCCACAGCAGTATCTCACGTGGAGGCACAAACACGGCAGACTTCATCGTGACCATTAAGGCCGTCACAGGCTGTTAGGAGAAAGCATAGATGGAGCCTGGCAAACTGGCCGAACTTGACTGTGGGTTCTTTTTTTTTGGGGGGGGGGGGGGGCCCCCCCCCCCCCCCACG
>VOQK01010086.1:119963-130091 GCA_015052645.1 Benitochromis conjunctus | reverse complement strand
ATTTCTGTGCCGATACTAAATTCAAATATTGTAACATAAATACAACATATTGTACTTAAATCTTAGAGTGAAATGTAAAAATATTTATCTCATCATTTTGACCAGCTTGTACAAAAGCTCTGAGCTGATAAAAAATAACACAGCTTAGAAAATAACTAGTGCTGACTGTCTCAAAATCCCTGAAATGTCTCTGTCAACGCATTTCGGGCAGTTTGTCCAAAGTTTGTCCATTCTGCACTGCAGATGGGTTCACGATTAAAAATTTGAATCATGTTAATCGTGATGACCGCATTAACGCGTCGTATTAATGTGCTGACAGCACTAAAAATAACCAATTTCAATCTGAATCTTTAAACATTCTGTTATTAGCAACAGCAACAGATCATTTCTTCCCATTTGTTTAGTGAAATATACCAAGAAATGCCAAAAATAATGCAGTTTGAACAGGATAAAAAAGGATTTTTGCACCAACAAGGTGATTCCCAAAGACCTGTTAGGAAAAAGAAAACGTGGCATATTTCAGTGTGAGTGTGCAGTGTGTCCACCAAAGCTGTTGCATCCCTGGGTTAGAAAACACACTATGAGTCATGGCCTCCCCAGGAGCCCGGACATCGACATCATTGATGCAGTGTGGGATCATCTCAGCAGAGAACGGAGCAAAAGGCAGCCAAAGAAGAGCTTTGAATGTCCTCTTGAATGTACTCTTGAAGACTACTTAAAAAGAATGACATGAAAGTTTGCCTAAGAGAGTTCCTGCTTTTTTCTTTTTTTCAACAACGAAGGCGGTCATACCAATCTCCCATTACGTTCAAACTGTTTTGCCTTACATACTGTGTTTCCATATGTTTGCACTTGTTTCCATAAATTGCTGCACCTCTTTCCTTGCAAACTATAAAGAAATGAAGCTCGTCTCCAGATATCTCCACACTCTAAATATTTTACCTACCAATAAAAAGGGTAAATATGGCAACTACAAATTCAAACGTGGAACTGGCAGCCCTGAGCTTCCATACTTTGTCTTTTATTTTCTTTTATCCTGTTACTCATTCACTTGTAAAACCAAAAAGTTGCATGAAAAGCAACACCGTGCAGTTTGTAGGTCCACTCTATGCACAGTATGATTCAGGGTGTACGAAATCCACTCTGAAAAGCCACTTTTTGCAACACTTTCACACGTTATGTAACATGAAATGGACACGTTTCCGTATATAGAAAGAAAAAGGTGACAAAGGTGAAGTGACAGGAGACTAAATATCCCATACTGTGTTGGCATATGTTTTTATGCACTCTGGTACTGGTACTGGTACGCCTGTTCAACTGCATGACACCACAAATGTTGAAGCAGCCAATCACACGGCAGCAACTCAAGGCATTTAGTTATTCAACACACCCTGCTGAAGTTCAGCTAGTGTATTCAAATGGGGAAGAAAGGTTATTCAAGTGTCTTTGTGGTTGTTGGTGTCAGCAGGGTCTGACTATTTCAGAAACTTCTGCTCAACTGCGATTTTCCCACACAACCAGGGTTTACAGAGAATGGTCCAAAAGCAAGAAAATGTTGAGTGACAGGCCGTTCTCTGGGTGAAAACTCTTTCTCAATGCCAGAGGTCAGAGGTTTGAGCTGATAGAAAGGTAACTGTAACTTAATTAACAAATCGTACCAAGCAACAGAGCATTCCTAAATGTCTAGCAGTAGCAGCTTGAAGCAGATGGGATACAGTAGCACAAGACCACACTGGTTAACCCTCTGTGTGATGAACCTTGTCAGTAAAAACAGGAAACTGAGGCTTAAGCAATAGAAGATTGCAAAAATGTTGCCTTGTCTCATATTTGATTGCGGCATTTAGATGGTAAGGTCGTGGATCCGTCCTGCCTTGTTCATTCTAGAGGAGGTGGTGTAATGATGATGTGCCAGATATTTTCTTGGCTCCTTTGGGGCTTTTAGCATGAACTCACCGTCGCTTGAATGCCACAGCCTACCTGAGTATTGTTGCTGACAACAATACTCAGGTAGGCTGTGGCCTCACATTGTTACCACAGTCTACTCATCTTCTGATGGCTGTTTCCAGCAAGTCACTACATCATTTCAGACTGGTTTTCTGTATTCAAATGGCCTCCACAGTCACCAGCTCTCAATCCAAAACAGCACCTTTGGGACCTGCTGGAGTGCATCGTGGATGTGCATCGTCAGTGTGTCTGGAAGCGTCTGATGAGCACAAGTTACCCGTTTCACATTCATTTCCAGCATACGGTATGACTCTCCTCATACAGTATGCTGACCAAAGACTTCTGTTCTCATTGCGAAATCTGTTCAGATATTACCTTAAAAGTCCAAAGTTGTCTCTTTACTTCTTGAACTGCATGGGCATTTTCTTACCGTGCACAGCTTCCTCACATTACATCTTCCTCTGACTGTGATTAAAGGCAAAACAAAAAACGAGAATGACGATTGCATGCATACTGTAGTAAATAAAACATAAGTTAAACATGCATCATGCATGTATTACTTGAAACAGAGCACTGAATAAGAAAACATCACTTTTAGAGGAAGTCAGCAGAGTTGTACGTCATTCTCTAGAAAGTTCCTATATATGAAGTTATGTGCAGCTGGTAAAATGGCAGTGGAATTGAAGTGAGTCAAGACAGATGTGATGCAAGAGGGCTGCTGAAAATGTGGCCACTGAAACTTATTTTTGTGTGTGTGTGTGTGTGTGTGTGTGGAAGGGGAGTGGAAAAGAGAAGTGATTTGTCTGATAGAGGTGGCTCGAGCAAATTCCCTCCCCTGTGTGACAAGGACGTGACTAAAGAAAGGCAGGGTTCGTTTACAATTCTGCGAACCATTCGGCAGTCAGCCTTTACCGCGTGACAGGAATGTGGCCCGAAAAATGTAAACTTTTGGATCAAACATGAACATGGATACGTTAGGTAAACTTGCTGCTCCTGCCACAGCAAAGATCCGGTAAGAAGCTGGGTTTTGTTGTAACTTTTGTGTAAGCGTTGTTGCTTTAAGCCAAATTTTGCTTTGTTTCAAATGTACAAGGAGTATAATTAGCAACAAAAAAGAAAAACAAAGCTATGATTTCTTTCTTTTTTTCATTAATGCATTAATTTTTTATGTTTTGCGTGGTAATATGTCCTACAATGCATTACATTTTTTTATAAGCAACAAAACACTGTGAAACTAAAATGTCCAAATAGACTTGTATTCAGCAAAAGTCATCTAAACCCTGGATGAAAAGTGAAATGAGGAACTTATGCGAATACTTCTTTAGAAACTACCTTTTTAAGCTGAAGAACAAGCTAAATTACACGTGCATGTAAAACTGCATTCATTTATGACTCGTTTATGTATGAAACCTTATGTTTGCTTTCCAGGCAGCTTCAGAAAATTGTTCAAGATATCAAGAAAAATGATGGCAGCTTCCTGAATAAACTAAAAAGGTCAGTTTCTCGGAACAATGGCATTGATTTTCTGCATGGGAAAGTCACACAGTCGTAATATACCACTTTCAATTTATCTGTCCTGCTACAGTTAGAGGGGGGGGAAAAAAGCCTGGCGATCTAAAAACAAAAAAAAGTCCATGCGGTTTGTGTACATGCACCAGTGGAGAAGGTCGATTCCTCTTTCACAACCGTTGGAAAAAGAGGCAAAGCAAAAATAACAAAAACAGATGGCATCTCTCTCAGTTTCCTTTCCTGAAATGAGTCCCCTCAAAACGCACAAGGATGGAAACTGACACACAAAGGCCATTTATTCAACTCGTGTCTCATTTGAGGAAAAGACTGCTAACTGCATTTGTGCATGTCATCATTTTGTGGTTTTACAGCCTTCATGACGTGAACACACGTTTGCTTAAGTTTAAGTTGTCAGTGATTCTGCTTTAATATTTGAAACTGCGCTTTGTTTCACTGCCGAGTTGCCCCGTGTCTGCTGCTAATGACAGTGTTTGTCTGCGTGTGACAGGCTGACAAACAAATCGGTGCCCACCGTGCCGGCGAGAGACTACAGAGGTAAGAACCAGGTCATTAGTAGAGATCATGAAGCAGGACAGCCCATAAAGTACACTGAAGGAATTACAGGTCACTGTAACGTACATGTACCTGTGGGACGTTCCTAGCGTTATTCCTATCCCAGTACAGAGACATAAATGGGACACCTGCTACAAAAACATAACTTTGACCTTTCTGACTCATCTCATTAAGACTCATAACGTTTCTTTTGACTTCTGATGATCTTGGACGGGATTTTTTTTTTTTGTACGGCGTGGGGGTTTCGAACTTTGTCCCACGTGTCTCCTTTGTGCAACTATAGGAATGGAAACTTAAAGAAATCAATCTGTACACATACAGCCGTGTGTATTTTTAACTCTGGAAACACAAATTTGACATTTTAAAAGAAGAGAAGTTAGTTTTCACTCTGATATCTGCTAGCTTTCTATGAAATAATCTCCTGAACTCTGTCACCACAACAGACATAAAAGTTTACTTTTGAATTGCACGTTTATCAGGCTGGAGTCTTTTCTTTCTTTTAACTTACAAATTAGATTTTTTTAACTTCATCTTAACTCCGTCTCCACGCTTAAAGGTACACATTTACTATTAAACGAAGTGCAGTTGAATCAAATCACCTGTTTGCAGGTGTTGGCTTGTTATCCTCTTTGCTTAATTGCATAAAACTTACCAGAACGTTAAAATTGCATCATTATAAATGACTGAACGAATATAGTCAACAGTTCTAGAGGTGAGGAGACACGCGTCACCGGCTCCACAACAGAAACACCGAGTAATGAGGTTTTGTTCTAAAAATGGAAAATGTGCTCTAACACCTGCTGAGTTTCGTTTGTCGCCAGGTTTGACTGTTTTTAGAAATTTGGCTTTAATAAAAGCAACAATTGCAAAGACTGCTTTTACACATCCTGACTCTTCCTCTTTGTTATGAAAACCTCTGTGTTTACAGATAACCACAGGGAAAGCGACGGTCATCTGTCGGATTCTGATTATGTAAGTTAGAAAAATGCTAATTTTAAATTATTCTTACACTTGATGATACACTTGCTATTAAAAGCGTGTTTTTGCCAGGACAATGACACATATGAGGATGATGAGAGCTACGAGCCTCCTCCTAGCCACAGAGTCTTCACAGCACCTCCCTCTTGCTCCTTCCCAAGCGGCGAATATGTCGGTCAGTAGTCATTTGACCTTTGCTGTTTTAATAGAACTTACCTATTGTGTCACTATAAATACACACCTTTTCTTTTTCTTTTCTTTTTTTTAGTTCCACTGATGATGCTTTTGAAAATTTACGTAATGTTGAGTTGTTTTTATAAAGTTTCTATAGCCTTGAAACTCACTCTTTTGCAGTCATCCCTACCTTTCTACACCAAAGTCTTCAGAGCCATCTTCATGCAAATGAAGTCTCTTTTTCTGGTTCTGCTTCTCCTTTTCAGACAGCCCGCCCAAACGGCCACCCAAGAAGCCCTTCCGCCCAGCTAAGTTCAAAGATCTACCCCCTGAACCCCCAAACGTGGGAAGTGATGAAGTAAGGCCACTGTGATGTGTCATTTCAGTTAAATTTTACTACATATTGAAAATATCTTCCAACGAATGTGGGGATGTTGCCTCTGTCGCTTTTTAGGAGGACTACATAAATCCAGATAGCGATGACAACTATATAGAACCTTCAGAGAATCCTAATCCTAACAGTAAGCTACAAGTCTGAACATAGAGAAGAAGAAAAAAGATCTGGGCTTTTGCAATATGGCAATTTGAATTAAATCAGAAAAAAAACATAAAATGCAAATAGTCGCAGAAAAAAGAATAACAATCCTTTCTATGCCTTTCCTCGTATCCAGGGAACAGTGAGAAAAAAGCTGGAAGAGACCTTCCCAAGTTACCAGAGCGGACTCCGAGTCCCGGTGGGTAAAGCGCATGGCCATAGAGGTGTACTACAAAGATTAAGGGGTTAAAATGGTTGGCCCTTGTCCAAACGTTAGCAATTAGAGGCTAGGCTGCTTTGTCGTTTTATCTTACTATATTTTTTTAGTAGTAAACAAGCTAATTAAAATGTCAGCCTCATCATGCTCTAGATGAAAAGTTCTAAAATCTTAGAGGGTGATGAACCAACCACATCTCATGGTTATCCTCTGAATAGAGGCATGTATCTCACGTGATGTAGGTGCTTCAGAGTTGTCCACAATATTGGTTGTAATAAAACCACTGGCCACAAGGGAAAAATGTGACCAGCGTTACAAAGAAAGTGCTGCACAAAAAACCTTGTGAGTAATTTGCTGCGGTCACCCACAGTTTGCATATAAGAATTCGATTTGTCTGCAAACACTAACGATTAGCCGAGCAGCGGTAAGTGGTAAATTCTTATTCTGGTTTAAGTGTCACACTTTTTAGTTTTATTTGGCACCTTCTGTGCAAACTACAGGCAGCTGCACCAATCTGCTAGTGACCAAAGCAGTCGCAAGGAGGTTTTTACCAGATGTTTGCAGGCGAGTGTCTAGGCCTGTGTAACTGGGGCCTTTTTTATTTGACTGTATATCCTAACATGTCAAAAATTGCGGACAAGTAAATGTCACGTGGTTAGCAGTCACAGAGAATCACAACATATTCCTGGGCCTCATAATTGTCTGAACAAAATTTTATGGCCAGCAAAGCAACCAATGAGTCTTTTCCAGCCTAAACAAAACAGAAATCCCAGCTCTATCGTGACATGTATTTAACACGTTGTTGGAAAATGCATGCAAATGCAAAGCGAAGGATAGTCAAGAAGCAGCCGAAGCGGCCGATGTAATCCAGCACCAATAGGTGGCTATTTTGGTTCTGCTGCCTGCCTAACTGAAGCTGTGCTTATTTTTCAGATTTCTATGAAGTTCCTGACAAAGAGGTAGGACGTTTATGTATTGCACGTTTTTTTACATGATACGTGTAGATTGAAGCTGAACACTGTTTGCATTTTATGCCACGCGCACAGGAGAATTCTCCAGCTCATCCAGGAAGCAGGTTAGTTTGATACTTTCCAGAGTTACATTCATTTATGCAGATGGCTTCTAAATCAGTGGTGGAATGTAACTAAGTAAATGTACTCAAGTACTGTATATAAGTGCAATACTAAAATGCTTAGATAGTAGTTTTTATATTGCCACATTTTTGTGACACTTTAACTTTTCAGTACTTTGTTATTGACTTGATATATTTAAGAACGTCCATTTAATATTATAACAAGCGGTTAAATGTTAAATCATTCTGTCCTTCAAGCCCTAAAGAGTTAAAACGGTTTTGTAATTCTAAAATTACACTAATGTATCACTAATGACTAATTCTGCAATGAATCGTTTATACTAAATGTAACTTTATACAGTCTATGGCTAATACTCTTGTACTTTTACTTAAATATGACGTTAAATATAGAGCATTAATTCTCCTTTTATTTAATATTGGTACTTTTACTCTGTGTTATAAAGTACTTGTTATAAATAACACATAAACAACAGTATTTAGACATTATTTTGACTGTAACTGCAACTATTATTCATTTCCTTTGATTTTTCTTTTAGACGATGTCCAACCCCAGCAAAACACTCACCATCTTTACCACCAAAACCCAGCCCCAGGTACGACTAACAAGACTCAAATTATGGCATGACCATTACTTACATTTGTCATTGCATTTTCTTTCTAATATTTGATGCTTAGTGACGTTTTGGAGCTTTTTTCTTCTTCTTCTTGTTTTTTAGGGTGAACATGAGGAAATCTTCCACTCATGTAAGTGATTACAAATTTTTAGGGCACATAAAAGATACTGGACATTAAGATGGATACCAATGGATTGGTGTTGTGATTATGCAGGTCCAGGAGACAACAGATGGGGATGAATATGAAGTTTGCGATCCAGATTATAGTGAGTATTAAATGAAAGAACTATTTGTTCAGAAAGTACTATGTGCTGTGGCAGGCTTCACCTGAAAGACCTTGGACATGTTTCACTGCTTATCAAAGCCCTCCGTGATGCAGTTTTAGATTAGGTGTTCCCTTTTATGATAAGGTCCTCTCTTATGAACAAACTCTGGCTTTCTCTGGCTGCATACACACTGTGTTAAGTATATATAACTTGTTGGACAGAGCAACACATTTTGTAGTGCCTCTGTACACCACCACAATGGATTTTAAACCAAACAATAAATATGTTGAAATGGATTCAAGGGGTTTTACAAAAGAGTTATATTTAAGAAGTATTTAAGAATTAGAGCCGTTTTTATACATAATTCCTTTCAAACACACACAATTTGGGGGAAAAACTCATTTTATATGCAAGGATTGTTTTAAATACTTGGATGAAAGTCCTTCATTTAGTACCTCCCATTAGGCTGGAAACCAAGGACATCACCAAATGCTGTGTTTATTCCTTTAAGATGCTTTGCCACTGTAATTTGTTGCTTATTTGTCCATTTCTTTCACTCAGATCTTTCTTTAGTAACTGAAAAACATGCTTTATTAGGTCGAAGAATACACCAAGTCTTTGCCTTGAGAACCTCGTGTTGCTTTTGCAGTATGCGTTGGGTGATTATCCATTTGCACTGTGAAGTGTTTTTCAGCATTTGGCCTAGTCTGAGAGTATAGCCAGTCCTGTACACTTCACAATCCATCCTGTTACTTCTATCAGTAGTCACAGCATCAAAAAACACTAGTGACCCATTTCCACTGGCAGCCATACATGGCCATGCCATAACATTGCCTCCACCAATTATGACAAATAATGTGGCATGCTTGGATCCCAGCTGTTTCTCTCCTTCTTCATACTTTTCTCTTCTGATCTTTCTCATACAAATTAATTGCTGTCCAAATAACTGATTTTAGAGCCGTACAGGCTCTTTTAGATGTTTTCTGGCAACGTATGATCTGGCCTTCTTGTTCTTTAGTGTAGCCAGAGGTTAGCATTTTGTTGCAACCCGCTGTATTTGCATTAATGAAGGTGTCTCTTGATTATACACTTTTCCAATGTTACACCTCTTATAGAGTGTTCTTAGCTAAACAAAGGGGTGCTTCTTAGCTATGGAAATAATTCTGCCAATGTGCACTTTGGTTGACATCAGTAGGCTTTCAGGTCTTTGTGGCCTTTGTGAACAAATTTTGAATTTTAGCAGTTTGGCTGCTGCCACATTGGTTTTTAGGGCCAGAACTTTCCATATTTATACAGGTGGCTTGAGTGCTAAGCTAATACTAGCAAGCTCAGTAGAAAGCTACACCCGCACATGGTACAGTTAGAGACGCAGGTGCAAATGTTGATCAGTGCTCGATAACATACTGATGTAATACTAGACTTTCACTCAACAAATCTGAGGCACAAACCTTTTAAGAAGTAATATTGCACTCCTGACTATCTGTAGGTTAAATCCATTAAACTGCTACGAAAGGTATTCACACCACAAACAGGATCAAAGGGTGCAGTTCAGGTAATTCGTATTAGCTAAAATCAGGCCGGATAAAAAGCGTCAGATGCAGTGGTGTAAAGAACGACATGTTCTCTCAAGTGATGAATCACTTTTCTACGATGGAATGACTAATTTACAAATTCAAAGATACTGACATTCATAACGAACATTCATGTTGTATATGGTTCCCAGTTACACACTCATATAACTGCTTTGTGTTTGCTCTTCTAGGTCCTGGGAAGAGTCGTCCTCCTCGTCTACCTAAACCTATACCCAGAGAGTAAGCATCACTTACCCTAACCATATTCCAGTTAACATAAAGCCATGAGCTTAAAGAATACAATAAGTGATCATTTCATTATTTTCCACAGGAGGTCACCAAAACCACCTCTAGGACCGGTAGGAATTTAATTTAAATGAAAGCAATATAGACCTAATGCCTACTATTATAATTATCTCATGTATTTTACTGATTAAAAGTCTAGTTTTTCATACAATACACTCACGCCTGTCAACATTACACACTTTCACTGATGATGGTGAAAGAAATACTAAATATGACTTTCATTCCAGAGGCCAGATTTAAAACCAAAGGACTTTGAAAGTAAGTGTTTTAATTAACTCCCACTATTAGTCACACCTGACTGAGCGTTTAATAAACAGCGGACAATCAGCCGATTAGTGCAATCTGCTT
>VOQK01010086.1:100558-114860 GCA_015052645.1 Benitochromis conjunctus | reverse complement strand
CTGCTTTTTTTTTTTTTTTTTTTTTTTTTATGCTCAGTTGGTAAACAGTGTTTTAAAATGAATCAAGAAATGAGACAGCTTTGCTGTAAGCAGAAAGAAGCGGGAAGCAGTAGGCTTATGACAGCAATACTTCAAGGAGCAATTTCTACAAGGTTGTATATTTGGTTTTAATAAAAAAAAAACTTTTGTCGTATATCTCTACTCATATCTTCAGTCACAACAAAATGCCACCAGGAACATATTCTCTCTCTCTTCAACATGTAATGCTATCACACTCGTGTACATTTGTTGCATAATAATAATTCCTAGGCACTTGGTGAAAATTTCTCAGGTTATATAATATACTGTTCCTCTAGCGGGACTATGTACAATTATAAATCTCAGAAGCTAAACTGAAAAAGAATTATTCACACTTAAGAAACAGAGATTCATGCACAATTTATATACATCCATCCATCCAATAGTCCGCGACAATCACACACAAACACACACAGGACAGCAGGAACACTTTCTCTCTGTGAATACTGAGGGATCACGGCTGCACGAGGAAATGTCGAGCCACAGTAGGACACCGGTTGAGATTGTCATAGGCTTCGGCCTGATAAGGTGAGGTAACGGGAAATATATATCCTGCTTTCATAGTGCAATCAAAGGATAAGATTATCATCATTTCAAGTCACAACAGAGGAAATGTACGGAGGACCGAAAAATGTAAATAAAAAAAAATCATGATCCGATCATTGAGGCCTATTTAAGTTCAAATAGCTTTCTTTTTAAAGAACTCAACTTGTCACTGAACATGACACGACACACGTCTGTTTTTAAAGTAGTCCTCAGCGTATTAGCTCCCACTGCATGAACGAACGCGTCAAAATATTCTCTTGCAGTTAATATTTTAACATTATTTGGAATTTATACAAAAAGGAAAAAAAATGCAAATACTCTGATTTTGCTAATGGCCTGGGGAGGAAACGCATATAGGAAGCACATAAAGGCTAAACCTAAGTATCATAAATAAATGTTTCATAAAACAGCTTATTGGGGTTTTTTTTTTGTTTTTAAACACACAGTTTTGGTTTATCTGAGTAACTTGTGGGTCCCCGCGACCCATTCCAAAAACATAAATATTACAGCTACCACACTGTATAGCCTACCCGTACATAAACTGATCCGTAAAACAGATGGTATGGCAAATATACATATTACAGTGTTCTATAAAGATTTCATACAACAGTGTACTTATGTCACTTTAAATAAAGCTATTACGTAGACAGTAAGACAAACAAGAACAAAATTACCAACGCCACTTCCTTGTGGCTTTACAAATAATCACTAATCTACAAAAAGAGGTGCATCAAGCTACTCAGACTGGGAGAGAGACGATAGGTAAAAATACCCTGAGACTGTGAACCCTCCAGGAAGCATTACTTGATTCTTATCAAAAACAAGCTTTAAGATATAAAAATAAAAACTGTTTCCATTCTTGTGTTTTCATATTGCAAATTCACCTTTTTCCAGACTATTTTAGTTTGCTTTGGGTTGTTTTGTTTTTTTAATCCAGTGTGTGCGACATTTAAGAGTTTTCACAGTTTGGCCTATTCCACTCTACCAGGTGCCGCTGCCGGTGGGCCAGCCACATTTCCTGACTGGTGAAGACCCTGCCGCAAAACCAGCAGCGAAACTTCGTCACGACGTCTCTACTGGGCGACGCCGCGCCCACCATTTCGTACTTTTTCCTGCTCAGCCTGCGAAGTTTGAACTTCAAAGAGAACCTTTCCTGCACTGAGTTTTTACCGCTCCACGCAGCTTCCGTTGCGGCGTCCGTTCGGTCGTCTGCCGCAGGGTGCTCGCCGCTCAAAGCCGAGAGCGCGTTCAGAGTCCTGCGTGAAAGTATGACCTTCTGCACATCTCCTCTGTACCTGTTTACAACTTCCATGATCCTGGCCACCTCGGGGATGTCAGCATCGGGATGATTTAGCACTACAACAGGCTGGTCTCCTGTTGGACGCTTTACCAGCTGAGAAGAATTTAAGGCTACCAACTTCAATGTCCTCTCCAGATCTTTTGGGACGGGCTGCCACAGACAGCCAGGGGCTGATGAGGGCTCTTCTTGGATGGCTTTACCAGCAGGTGAATGGCTTTTGTTGAGGATGTTTGCGAAGGAGTCTACAGGCACTTCAATGCTCCGGTCACTCGACTTTGCAGATGGGCCACAGCAGGAATCCATCTTAGCTGCAAAATAAAAAGTGAAAAACACTCTGCATACTTAAAATTACAACTCAAAGTTCAAATATTGGGAATAAAATGGCATTGGAAATGAAATCTTCAAACACTGTATGTAGAGAAAGTAGAAATTCTAATCTTACCTTGTGTTGGAAGAGCCAGTTGGAAAACAGAGGAAGACTGGGCGCTGTTGTGAGGAGTCTCTCCATCAGCAGCAGAACTCATGTCATCATTCGACTCAGGGTAGCGACTGCCATTCTGTGATAGCTCGAGCCCTACATTCTCAAGGCTTGCTTCAGTCACTGACCCAGCCTTTGGATTTGTTGGACTCATCCAAAGGGCTGAAATGCTCTTGTCAACATCCATGAAGTTCAGCGATTTCTCTGCATTGCCTTCCAGTTCTTGATGTGCCGGAATCAAACCTTCATGCAGATCGGGCGTGTTTGCAGTCATATTTTTAGAACTTGTTGGCTTTGCAGTGCATCCTGGGGTGAAGTCCTCTTTTGGCTTTGATTGCAGAATTGAGCTAATGGCTTCGAATTGGTCACAGAGTTCAGTCTTGGAACCTTTGGTCCATTTCTTCTGGTGTACTTCTAATGGGCACACAGTTTGGAGAATCTCTACAGTCTCCTCCATTGCCGTATGAGGATACTGCAGTCCATGCTGGCCACTGCCCTCTGATGGAGACAAAGAAGTTTGTGACACCCACTGCTTGTCCTTCACAGGATTTTTTTTCAATACTATCTTTAAGGACAGCTCTGGTGACCTTTCATCCGTTTTTTTACACCTGGTCTTCCTTTTACGCCGGCGACATTTCCTCTTGTTTTTTGGCATGACTTTATAGTTGGGCATTTGCTCCTCAGCCTCCTTTGTCAACTTCAGATCACTGGAAACATGATTGCCATCACCATAAACAGGCCCCTCCAGCTTTTTAATATGTTCCCCAGTTTCCTGAACAGTCTTTAGTTCCTGATTCTCCCGGTTCTCCTGGATGCGAGTGCACTCCGATGGCTCAGTGTGGGCTGACGCCGAGACGTCAATGTGTAGTTTGTTTTCAGCATGCAGACACGGCGCACACTCGTTCAAAGTCGACTGACATCCATTTTGGTTGACCATGCACTGAGCATCACCAGCAGTACTTTCAGCTTCCTTATCTGACAATGCCACCGTTTTCAACCTTTTGCCGTAAGCGGCGCCATTCTGGGCTACAGTTATCTTGTTCTTCAGCGTCAGGACCGTAAGATCCGAGGACACGATGCTGTTCTCTGGCATGGGGAGAAGATTTATATCTTGCGGGATGTTTGACAGAACAGTTTTCAGGGCCTTGGTCCATTTCTGGTCACCGGTTTCTCCTGCGACAGATTTCATCAGAAACTGTTGAGTCTCCTCTAGTGTTGTTTGTGGATCTGACAGATGGCAGTATTTATCCAAGAATTCTTTCCCGGGCAGAGAAAGGCAGTCCTGCGTCAGCCAGCACATTTCCCTAACTGCACTTCTTGTTCTGGGCTTCATGTTGGGGATTGTGTCATTTGGTTTTATTGCTAGAGAATGAACCTCCTTCCTTTTTTTCTTCTGGTTGCCATTCTGGCACATATGGGCAGTCTTAATGTGCTTAGTTATCAACCATTTCTGAGATGCCTCAAAGCCGCAGAGATGACAGCATAAACTTTGAGTGGCTGATAGCTGATTCACGTCCTTTGTGCGCACCGACACATCATCAGCTCCTTCCAGGTCCAAATTATGTACGTACACATGCTCTAAAAATACTCTAACATCACCTGTGGAGAATTTCTGGCACATTTCACATGAGTATTTGCCATTTGGGCAGTGATACGCAGTCAGGTGTGCACTGAATTCAGGCCATGTGCGTCTAACGTCATCATTACATATGCTGCAGCTAGAAAAAGTGTCTTTGTGGCTTAATAGGTGGACCTGAAGATAGGAGAACTTGTCTGTGCTAAAACTACATACATGACAGGAAAAAACTGGGGTGATCCCTCTGTGTTTTTCCTCAAAGTGTCTCATTAAGGCTTTGGGAACATATTCCAAATTGTCACTGCACTGAGAGCAGGTGAACCGGAGCACATTCCCACTGTCATTTGTCCCACACTGGCTTTGCGGCACTTCCTGCGAAGGCTTCTTTGATGAAGGCCACACTGTGCTCTGCTCATACTCCTCCGCTATCTTTTTTGGTCCACGCTTATCTTCATTTTGCATAGCTAGGGGCTGAACGGCATTCTTCCTGAGGTGGAGCTGTTTGTGGCGGTCTCTGTTCTTATTGTTTGTACGCCGTTTATTATCTCCTGCGGATGTAGCTGTGCAGATACCCACCGAATCCATGGTTTTATTTTGGGTTTTTTCCCCAGATCTCTGAAAGTGCAGAAAAACACAAGCAATTTAGTCATACTGTGCTTTATTCTCTGTGCTTCATCATTTTACAGCTGCTGCATTCACTGTCCTCCTCTGCATCCTAATTTCATTTAAGTCCACCTGTTGCTGGCCATGGTTCAAACTGTGTCTGCCTGAATGTAAAATTACACATATGGTCAAATAATAATAAACTATTAACGACTACCAGGTGCAGGAAACCCACCTGCTCCATTTATGAACTCTCATGCGCTGCATAAACGCAGCATATATGTGCTATGCTAAGCGATGCAGCTAAAAACATCCCTCTCGACTCAAAAAAAATAAATAAATGATGCACATAAACAAGAATAGACTGAGCGAGCACTTTTCAGCAGATTAAACAGAGAGGTGCTGCGCGGCCATTGTGCATTCTGACTTGACCACAACAAAGTGACAACACTCGCTTTGTAGAGAGACAACGACCGCCTCGGGAATAAAGTTAGACAAAAACCGTGGCACCCGAGTGTCTCCGCTATCGCACAAACAGGAGTGTTTTTAATTTGGCGACCAAGCTAACTGTTAAAACTGAGGCGGCGTTTAACTGATTTGAATTAACGTGACGCACAAGAGCTTACAAAGACGGAATAACTTGAGGGATACAAAGCGTGCCAACAAAGTTACACCGCATCCGTTTACTCGCGTCGACTTTTTACTGCACAAAGACCCGAGCGGTTGAATAAATCATTAATAAAGCCGTAGCTGTTTAACTAGTTGTGTCTGAATTTTTTTTTCTTTTTTTCTTTTTTTTACCTTTTCTTTTGTGGAGAGCTTGACAGCTCAGCGAGTGGCAGCCATGATGGTTTTTCATCCGGGGATTACAGCCTGTGAGCTGCTTTTAGCCTTTAGCCGGGTGCCTCCGTCCTGTCCCGGGCCTACAGCTAAGCACAGGCGCCGAGCTGATTTAATGGGGAAAACAGCTCTCAGTGCGTCCATGCAGCGTAATTAAAATAAAATAAAACTTCTGCTAGCAGAAGACTAGAAAACCGAAAATAGTGGAAATATAACAAGGCGTACATTAAAACACGTATTTTCCAAAATTGATAGCAAAAATAACAATAATAATAACTAACTGGAGGCGGCTAACTACTGCAGCCCACAGCCCCCATGCTGGATATTGTATGACGGTAACAATTTCACTGAGGTAGTCATAAATGTTATTATGAGCTTTCATACAGTATGTGTCTGTGTAAGTATAAGCTTCTCTTCATGTCCTTTTCAATATGAGCATTTCTAGATTTTCCAAAGGAGTGGATTAAAGTGAAGCCAATTGTTAAACTGCCTTAAACCTGCATTTTTAATTGCCAACAGGGGGCAACTATTGTGCTCACAAAAGACCTCTAGTCCTCTAAAAATCAATGAGGAGATAGCCCTCAGCTCCCCCGCTCTTTTACCTCAGAAAAGGTTTTCCTGATGACATTACTGCCTCAGTTGGGAGATTATACTGGAGACGCAGTGGCCAAGTAGTCATTCCTGTTATCTTTCTTTGAAATCCCCCTAAATGGGACCTTCACAGATTAGTCCACATGGTCACAAAAAAAAAAAACATTTCCACAGACCTTCACGCTCACCATCCAATGAAGAAATTTACATCACTCAAACCAAGGACACCCAAGAAATAGTAGAAAGATCCCTGGCTAGACACAGCAAAAGCCGGCTGAAGAAGCAGACCAAGAACTCAGGTTATACGCAGAAACACCTAAGCATTAGGAACAAGAGGAGGTTCCACTATTTCCAGTGTCTGTTATCTTTACTTCACAGTTTTAAAGATTGTTTACATTTCTGCCCCCAAAGTGTGCTGCCAACTTTTCAGTTTATGTTTCTTTTTGGGGTGCTGTGTAAAATATAGTTAGACGCACATGGTCTGAAAATATAATGTATTATGAACTTTATTTTGTACATTTTTGGAATGACTTGACAGCCACAAGTCGTTAGACAATGGTTATGCAATGTCCTCAATTTCACAGTCACATTTGTTTCTCAAATCCAGTTTCAAAATAGAAAGTTGGTGATGGCGAAATTCTCAACTCAAGTCTTTAAAATGGGACTTTAAGAATTACTGATTAATGGCTTTGTCAATCTTTTTGGATGGACCAAGAGCAAGGTGAGGATTATTACAAAAATAAAATTTGCATCTTCATATTTTTTTATTTATAAGTATTTAGATCCCTTCAATCATATATAGTGTGTTACTGGATGATAATTATTACTGACACATTCATGATTTTAACTTCTACTGGGTACCCAGTAAACAATCTATATGTCTATGGAGTGCTGTGTGTACAATTAACAGTGACTGAAAAAAAAAAAATCTATGAATGTTACAAAATGGTTTTGTTTCTTTTGTTTGTTTTGGCTTTGTTTTGTATTAAGAAGTAAAACCCTGGGGTAGTTAATCCACACAGAAAGATTTGAATTGGTGATAGCCTCGCTCAGACTCAAGCAGGGATATGTTTGTTTTTGTTATTCCAGGCAGGTACACCGTTGAGTGTAGTCGATAATATTGCAAAACACTGAAGAAGTGAAAGTTTAGGTTGCCTCTGCTGTGCCTGCTATATCCTTGGGGTTTGTGGAGCACTTCACATATTTAATTAACACACAGTGAAGAGCTCCTCATAGTTCAATAGCAGCTATAAAATTTGACCACAGAGCCTGGAGTGGGGGAAATGTGACACCCTTTATTGCATCTATTTAATGGGCGGTAGATTCATTCACACTTGTGACCTTTCGGCGATCTTTAATAAGACTCTTTAATTTGAATTGTAAATGGACATAATAACTATAGGGATTTTAATAAGTGGCTTTGTGTAGGTACAAATTAGTATGCCATCTTTTACTGACTGACTTTTTAAGTATTAAAAGTCTGAGACAGTAAACTGCTGACTCTTCAGAGTTGACCCTACTCACACTTTCTAAACCACCTAAATGACCCTATCCATGGATTTTTAATTACAAACTGTGCCATCTGTCCTTTATGATTGGTTTACAAAAATCACTTTCAGATTTAAAAGTTGCAACGATGTTTAGCGTCAGTATAATTAACAGAGTTTAAATGAGTGCATCTGGGCAGCATTGCAGACTTTAGCTGGGTCTGCAGAGGAATGTTGGCTATTTTGAGACACCAATGCCGGGAAGTAAACAGCTTGATGCTGATGCTAGCCTTAAAGAGGATCAGTAACTTAAAGATTGCTTACATTCCCCTGCCATTTCTCTCCATGTGCTTTTTGAAAGACTCTGCAGTGGCTTGGTCACACTACTGAGCTGGACAATAGCTGTCAGCTGCACTAGAAGTAGGAGCTGCATGACACAACAAAGAAGAAGAAAACAGCCACTGGCTCTCTCCACCCAGGACACCATTAGTTTCCCCTGACAGACAGTTTCAATCCTTTATAAAGATGGCTTCCCACCGCCTCAGCAATATCTACCACAGAGTGGTTAGCATTACCAATCCTCTTAACCCCCTGGATGCAGCCACACTCCCAGACTGCTCTTTCCATTATTTAAGTGCAACATGGAATTATGCACCAGACAATATTAAAACAAATAAAAAGGTGACGTCAATGTTAACCTTTAAAATGTTATCTTCAAGTTACTGATCCATTGTTCCAAGATAAGGACTGGGTGTGGCACAATCAGTCATACTGCATCCTTATTACAACCACTTGGGAACCCACTGGGGAGTCAACACTTCTTTGATCTTCCACAGTCACCTGATAAATCTTGTCGCTGGCATTCGTGGCTTAAAATGGTCAACATTCCTCTGTAGCCCCAGCAAAAATCTGCACTGCTCCCTGAATGCACTCATTTACATAGATCAACTTCCTTGAGCATCATCACTAAAATGGGTTCTTCTGCAAACCTGGAAAATCTGGAAACGTTCATTACATAGAATTGCCCTTGCTGCTGAAGTTATAGAGAAAGTGATGTTACTTTAACCTATTTGGGTTCAATTAAATGGTCCTGTGCTTCTGGGACAAACTGAGCCATTTTGGAGTTGCATTACAAAAATGACTGATTCAATCAGGGATTTTTGTAAAAAAAAAAAAAAGAATTATATATTTAGTCTTCTACTGTAGGTTTTTAGAGATAATCACACTCACCTGGGAGTAGACAAAACTCAGTTAGGTTAATGTAGCCACAAAGAAAGGTATCGCTTTCACATTTGTTATCACAGCTGTGTACACAGACACACGTGACACACATGTAAATTCAAGGAGCATTTTCTTTTTAGTAGATTTTCACTGTATTTCATTCACTGAATGTGCTGCACTGATGGATCGGCCCGCTATTTCAGTTTTTGCTTTCACTTGATATTTTCACTTTCGTGAGAGAAAGGAACAAACCAGTATCATCTAGCCCTAAAACCAACACCCTGGTTAGAAGAAGAAAGGTGACAGTGGCTCAGCACTAATGCGAGACACCAAGACAAACAGGCGGATATGGGTTTCTCTAAAACTAATATAATATAAACTAATATTATTAGTTATTATAATACTAATAATTAATATAAAATACCCGAGAACTGAGAAAGTAAACCCATGTCAAACATCTATGAGCACAAAGAAAAAAAGCTAGCCACAAGAAGCTGGTGGGTTCTCAAACACTTTTCTCAGCTTAGATGTGAGTAGTTGAAGTGACTATCAATGACAGCACAGGATACCATTGGTGGACATATGACCTGGTAGTAAACAGTGGCAATGCTAGATTCTGTTGGGGCCCTAGGCAAAAATTGACAGGGGACACCCCACCCCCAACCAGTATTCATCACAATTCTGACTCCCAGCTAATTAATGTTAAATATCAAATTAAACAAGTCATAACAGGATACTAATGTGAGTCACTTTATTCAAGTGTCCCTCCCTACCATTTAGGCTAGACTAGCACCATTTAGTTATTTCACATTATATTTAACCATCATTAGGCTATCTCCTCCACTCACAGCTGTCTTGCATTTTTTCTCCACCTTCCCTTTTTCTTCATTGTTTAACTACTCGTCAGTTGTCAAATGGCTTCTGCTGTTGTCGTTAAGTGTGTCTAACTTCTTCCTTTCCTTCACAGCAGTACTTACGTAGAGGTTTTGTGCCATCACCTATCATTCTGGGGAATACTGCACCGAGTGCTCAACCTCCAGCGCTGATATAAACGATAAAGCGTTGTGGCGACGTCACTGCTTGTGCACAACATGACCAATGTGCTGAGTGTGATTGCAAACTTTTAACATTGCCATGCTTTAGTGTAAACCAGACTCTACTAGTCTTGCCCCCCAAGCAGTTATCTGTCTTGCCTTGTGGCCAACTTGCAGTGGGAATCAGTGGAGTCACATCAGAGCCCCCTAAGGAGGTCAAGTCTCTCTGACTGTCACTGCAGTTTTGTTTTTGTTTCTTTTTCATTGTTTTTGTTTTTCATCTTTATTGTTTATCTGAAAATGTGGGCAGTACAAAATAGGAAATTGCAAACATTTCTTTTACTAGTTCGCTGTGTTGTGCCTGTTTTAACCTTTTAGAATTCAATATAGATAGCCTATAGAAACTGCAGTATTGGGATCTGGGCATAAATTAGATCTTGCCATTCCATTTATTGGCCATTGGCTGCAATGGGAAAGTAGCTAAGCTGACTTTGCAGTGATTGGATGTTGACAGTTGTTGCTTATCTGTAATTGGTTGCAACCTGTGCAGTACTTGTAAAGACAATGGAGTGATGCTTTCAAGTGATAATCAAAAACCAAAACTCACCGGTAAACTGTGTTAAATGTTGCACCAAAATGTTTTACAATGCACATCTTTCAATTGAAAACACGCTTATGTTTATCGGCTTTTTTGTTGTAGTGTAGCGTAGTGGTTGTAATGTTTCACAGCCAGTTTTTCCCGGGTGTCTTTCGGTTGGTTGTTCACGAGGGGTCGCAACTTTTCGAACAGCACTTGAACGCACCAGTAGTGTTTGCTGGACTCGTGCTGCCGACTCTCAGCAGCTACAACAATGAGTGCGAGCAGAGCTTGTTCGGCTAGTTTGAATTGAAGTTTTCTTCAGTGAAACTGCCCGTAATATTTTACTACATGTGCTCTCTGGGTGAGTCTCCGCTCTGGGTCGGTCAGCAGTCGCGTTTCTTTTCACATTCTCACATCAGAAAAAGAAGGAAAAAAACGCAGTGGGAGAAAGATGATTGACTTCACTGCGACCACTTCTGATCCGCTATCGTGAAAAGTGACATGGCTGTGTGTTTGATTAACTGCCTTTCCAATGTTTTGCCTTTGCCAGGTTTCCAAAGCACTGTATTAAATGGAGCTGGAGGACCAATGGTGGAAAGGACAACTTGCTGCAGATATTTACCAGGCGCTGCGATACAAAGTGAGTCATACCGGGTCATTTATGTGGTGGCTGCTAAAAATGAAAACGATGCAAAAACTATGAGAAAGGTTACCTGAAGTGTCATCCTTCACATTTATCAATAACTTCTTGTGTCGTGCTGTTTCACATTTTGATACTGAAACAGCATTGCAAAACAGTAATAATGAAATCTGAGTTACTTTTGAAAACATTGATGTTTTATTTTAACAAGCATAAACTTGTCTTTGCCAGCTTTGAATTGCTTGCTGCTGGAGTAATTTCATTGGACTACAGCAGAATAAACCCAAAGTCCAGTTCAGTTACAATGAAAGATGTGTCTTTTTGAAATCTCAAAACACAACATGTTGTCCCATAGGAGCTCAAGTTACCGTCCTTCAAAGGTCAGTCCCCTCAGCTCAATTTGAGGCGATACTTCGCAGACCTCATAGCCATCATCAGCAACCGCTTCAGGCTCTGTCCCGCGGCCAGGCACCTGGCCGTCTACCTGCTGGACCTTTTCATGGACCGCTATGACGTCACGGTGCAGCAGCTTCACATGGTCTCGCTCTCCTGTCTTCTTTTGGCCAGTAAGTGTGCAGCTGACTTCACTTTTCAACACGTCCAACTAGTAAGTGTCCATACTGGTGTGGCAGATTGTGTGATTGTTCTTTGCTTACAGGTAAGTTTGAGGAAAGGGAGGATCGGGTGCCAAAGCTGGAAACACTAAACAACCTGGGTTGCATGAGCTCCATGAACCTGGTCCTGACCAAGCAGGGTTTACTGCACATGGAGCTGCTCCTGCTGGAAACTTTCCAGTGGAACCTGTACCTCCCTACGGCAGCTCATTTTACAGACTACTACCTCTCTATTGCGGTCCATGAGGGAGATCTTCATGACGGCTGGCCTATGACATGCCTGGAAAAGACTAAACTATACATGGCCAAATATGTGGATTACTTCCTGGAGGTTTCCTTGCAAGGTACCATGCATTTTAGAAGTATTTGTGCAGTGTAGTCTTGCCTATCAGCATTATCAGTTTCTAGTGGAGCTGATAACGTTGTTTTTTCAGTTATCAGAAGATCCTCAGAGCCTATCCAGATAGCAAACAGTAGTTGAAACAGTTAGATCAGCATTCGTCTGTCAACCTACATTTAATTGAATCAACGTTGATGAATGTGTTTAGCATTAATCAACCAGTTTTGCACTTTCTATTAATACTGAAACAGCACTGACATCATGGCTGATGATCAGTGGGACGTCACTGGTATTTCAACAGAACAAATTACTAATAATACTTTAAAATATTGTATTACATCATCTACAGTTAGCTATTAAATATCTAACCTTAAACATTAGGCTCTAACATGTAAATACCAACGTATAACTTTACAACATTTTAAAGCAGGAGTTTCTTTCTTTTTTTCTTCTTTTTTTTAAATGAAAGTTTAGTTCAATGTCCTTTTTGGTGAATTCACTCCTACATTGTTTCATATGTAGGATTATATGGCTTCAGAACTGAAGCCATGCCTTAAATCTTTGTGGCGCAGATTCAACATGGTGCTGAAAACAATCCACAGAGATTTTGGTCCATGTTGACATGATAGCATCACACAGTTACCCCATGGTGCAAATCTCCTGTTCCACCACATTCCTAAGGTGTTCTAATTCACTTAGATCTGGTGAATGTGGAGGTCATATAAGTACCATAAACTCACTGTGGTGTCCAAGAAACCAGTTTGGCATGATTTGAGATTTGTTACATGTCATTGTTTCAGCTGGGAGCAGCCATAAAGGGATGGGTAAAGTCAGCAACTTTACTCAGGTAGGCAAAACAATCCTAAATTGGTAGTAAGGGTCCCAAATTGTACCAAGGACATATCTGCGACACCATTAAACCACCACCGCAACAACAATTGAGACTCATTAAACCAAGGGAATGTTTTCCCAGTCCATCTGGGAAAACATTCATCCAGTTTAAATGTGTTGTGCATTCAGAGATGCTCTTCTGCATGCTTTCATTGTATCAAGTGGTTATTTGAGTTACTGTAGCCTCTTAGAGATGGTCACATGTGAAAATCCCAGTAGATCAGCATTTTCCAAAATATTCAGCGCAGTGTGTCTGGAACCAATTCCAAGAATTACGCCGCATCCCAAGCCACAACAGCTCAAAAAACGTTTACCACTGTTGACCACACCCCAGCTCAGCACCTACACCGACAAATGTGCAGTACTCCATGTGATTGCATGTTTGGCTATTTGCATTAACAAGCTGCTGAACAAGTGTACCTAATGAATTGGCCAGTGAGTGTATAAATCAATGTTATTCCAACATCACACTTTCAGGGTTTTTCAATATTTTAACATAAATGTAACATTTGTATAGCACTAAAATCTCAAACTCCACCATAATGGGGATTCAGATGAAAAGTTAACATGTTTTCAATGTTGTCTTGTAACATTGAGGGAAAGTTAAATGAAATTATTTATCACAGGTTTGCTTTCTCATCTCTTTCCATATTACATAAAACATTTTTTTTTTTTTGTATTTTTCCACTAAATGCTTATTTTAAATGCCACATTTATGCCTACACACTTTGGATAATAAGGAAATGCAAGTGGAAAATAACAGCGTCCACCCACGAAATTTGAGCTTTGAGCTTGCTTGGCCAGTTTATTAAAGGGAAAATATACTCTAATTATCATTCATGAATAGTAAGAAAATAACTGTTCTTTATGTGTTTATCCTTCTCAAATTAATTTGAATCCTGAAATAATACTGTATAACAGCTGCAGTAAATGCAGTCCAAATGCTACTTTCTAAGGCTATAGAACGTTAGCAACAATTTGGCTAGTTTTATTTTTTCTGTCATAGTTAGTCTACATGCTAATTTACATGAGTTGAATAAGAAACATACTTTATAGTGTTGGTTCTGTGTATATTTGAATCTTTCAGTCTGTTATTTTCAGTTATCGATAGGTTACTGAGAAAATACCTTCAATTCCCGCATTAGCTAAGGCTAGCAAAGGCTGGCTATCTCAGTATTTAGCTTAGCACAGATGTTTTAGGTCTTCCCCGGTCTGTCTTTTGAAATGTCTGTGAAAGTAGCTTTGATGCCCGACGGTTTAGCGAACTAGTGTAGTTCCTGTTCAGCCATAATGCAGTTACTGTAGCAAATCTCAGTTTTTAAATTCATTTTTGGACATAATGTCTGTTTTCATGGGGAAAAAAATTAAAAAATTAGGTTTTTGAGGTGTTAAATCTAAGCCTTTTCTTCTTTTTTTTTTTTTTTTTTTTTTTTCTTTTTTATCTATTTTTTTTTTTTTTTTTTTTTTTCTTTTTTTTCTTTTT
>VOQK01010086.1:45325-65711 GCA_015052645.1 Benitochromis conjunctus | reverse complement strand
TATCTCTGGGTCTTGTTCACGAGTGATGAGAGAAGGGAGCGGGAGATCGACAGACGGATCGGTGCTGCGGCTGCAGTGATGCGGACGCTGTACCGGTCTGTTGTGGTGAAGAGAGAGCTGAGTGTAAACGTGAAGCTCTCAATTTACCGGTCGATCCACGTCCCTACCCTCACCTATAATAAAACTTGCAGGTGAAAGAAAGTAAACTTTATGGGGAGTTTATTTAAGTCAAAATCACATCTAAGTAAGAGATTAATACTGCCTAGATCTGAAAATATTTTGTTTGGAATATGAAACCATAGGCTATTTTAATTTCTTAAAAATGACCTAAGCCAATTTATTTTTAGGGGGCCATTTAAACTGTCAAATTCAATAGTTTGCAATCCTCTATCTTCAAATTATTTGACTAAATTACCTCGTCTAATATAGTGGTTTTTTCGCTTCCATATAAAATCAAAGTTTAGCTGGTTAATAGATTTGATTGCTGATTTAGGTACACCTAATGTATATGAAGGGTATATTAGCCTGGCAATACTTTCCATGTTGGTGAGAAATATCCTACCCAGAATCGAAGTCTCTCTGTGCCCAATTATTTAAATGAGTTCTGCATTTTCTCCCAAACATTAAGGTTTTCTAACTCAGTCCCGTTTTTAGTGATATACATACCCAAATATTTGACATCATATTTCACAGGGATATTAACAGCGTTAGATATAGTACAGTCTTTTAAAGGTAAGAGCTCACATTTGTTTAAGTTCAGTTTTAACCCTGAAGCTTTTGAGAAATATTCAATAATGTCGTTTTGTGTACCCCGTGCTGGGTAGACAATAGGAAAGAGAGATTAGATTGTACGAGATGACAGTGAGGGTTATCTCACAGACCAGGACAGTAAGTGTCATTTCTGTTGTTGATGTGTATCCTAGGAAACCTGAAGATTTTAATGTGACCTGAAAGCATCAGATGTTGATTCAGCAGGAGGACGGAGGCGCTTGGCCTACCCCAATCTGTGCCTCTACTGCATCCCATAAACGTACAGCATCTATTCTACCCGCATCGTGTACAGTACATGAATGATCAATCTCGTCTTTCAGCTCATTCATGGCCATCAGTATCCTCCAACCTGTGATGCATTTATTGACAGAAAAAACACAGGAACTTTGAATAGTAGTGAATGGCAAGTTCAGCCTCCAAGTAAAATCTTTTACAATAAACTTCAGATAAGGATGAGTTTGGATTATATATTGCTCCATTGTGCGAAATTATGTGAACACTTTAATGGTGTTTACTTGGTGATTATTTTATACAAGAAGTGGATCGCACCCAACCGGTATTGTCACTTTAAATTAAGTTTTGGGATGGATGCGCCAACATCTTTATCCGTGACGCAGTGAAAGAGTGTAAAAATGGTTCACATCATTTTTTTCGCAATGAACATGTGTTTCTGAGGCATAACAACCAATCCATGCTAAACAAACAAACAATATTTGTCTCAGCAGTCGGCCAAATTGATTATTTTATGCAGTGGTCCACAGTTTCACAATTGGTCCATCCCTTTTATCCAGCAATTTATTATCTGGGCTATAAAATGATCCCTCAGACCCCCTCAACCCACTCTAATCACCTCATAAATAGTCCAAAATCTGAACGTATTCAGTTTACTATCATGAGACAAAGAACGGCATCAAATATATTTTTTATGTGAGAAGCTGAAATCAGAAAATGTTTCCAATCTTGTATGACACAGAATACTTAAAGGCATATTAAAATTGGTGCTAACTGACCAGTGATGTCAGCTCTAATGTGGGTATGACGATCAAACAGAGGAATTTATTGTTGACTTGCAGCCTGTTGTTTCCTGCTCTCTGTACGTGTAGACATGAGTCGCTTCTGTTCGGATAACAACAACTTTCCCTACGACAACAACGTCCTGGTTTTGGACATGGTCCTGGGCTCCCTGTGGGGTGTGCCCCAGCCCATAAACTGGGACAATGTGGCCAAGCTAGTACCAGGCTTTACTCCCAAGGAGGTAACTGGATCACTGGGTAACTAGAACGCCTTCATCCATCCTGCCTCTCCATCCATCCCAACCCACTCATAGTTCGTTCCATGCTTTAGTAACACGAGGTCTGAATTGTTAATGAGAAATAACCCCATGGCTCTGATGCGATTGTGTTGCAGTGTGCCCGTCGGTTTGAGGAGCTGAAGAGCATGGGGGGGTTTCCTCATGTGGATAACCAATGTAATGCCCTGACAGAAGGAAGCAGCTCCCCATCAGACCTCCTCTCCACACTGCTGGACACTAGGGACATAGTGGAGAGAGGGAGCGGCCAGAGCAGCAGCAGCAAAGTTACAGGTCAGTTACTTTCACCCACAGATAAAACCTTCAATAAGTTCAACCAGCAAGAACTGGTTTTATCGATAGCTTTACTCATGTCTTCCAAACTTGTGAACTTCACACAGTAGTGGACAGTACACAGTTCATTGTACATGGGAAACAAGAGCTGTATATGTGCATTTAAACCCTGGGAACCACAAGCTCGGGCTTCAGACTGCTCTAAGTATGCTGTTTCAGACAGTTTCCTACACTTTTGGCTCTGTATGATGTCAGTGAGGGTGGATGTACTAATTGTGGTCATCTCAGGCACACAGGTTCTGGCTGTGAGCACAGAAGCCCCGCCCAACTGCTGTTCAAACCTTCTGTTTGCAAGAGGCAGCCAATAACCTTTCAGACAGTGGATAATATCTGCACTCTGCACTGTGAAACAGTTAAAGAATAAAAAAGAACATCAGGAAATTAGCGTAATAGGCCCACTTAAATATAATAATAACATAATTTATTGTGTTGTTACATACTACTAAGAAGTGCTGAGAAAATATGACATTATGATGAATATTAATATAATTTGACTTTGACTTGGCTTCCTCCCACAGTCCAAAGACGTGGAAAGTCATATATATTTCTTGATCTGTTGTGAAATAATGAGCGATACTGTCCAGTTACTTCTGAGACTCAGAAAATGACTCTCAAAAGTAACTGAAAATGTATAGATGTAAAAAAATAGCTCCAGATACTTATTCTGGGACCTGATTTTATGTTTTATATTTGACTGGAATGACTATAAAGCAGTTTAAATGGCACGCTACTCTAATCACAGGTTATATCATAAGTTTAATGCCTTTTTTTCTCTGAATGTAGAACTTCAGTTTCTCAAAGGAATAATCAAAGCTAACATTTTTTTTCTTTTTTTTTTCTTTTTTTCCTTTATGAGTTACATGATGGTGTAAGTTCCAGCACAGCTCATTTAGTTTGCAGAAGTGCTCCGAGACCCCGATGAAACACATAATAGAAAGAATCTAATGAATTACAGGGATGCAGTGGCTGTAGTATGATTTTTTATTCTCATCCTGCATGACAACTTTACTTTTTTTTTTAATTGTTTTTGTGTACAGGCTCCAAGTTGAAGTCCACAGGAAGAGGTGCTGCTGTGGAGAAGAAAGAGAAAGGAGTGTCAGCAGAGGAGGATGAAAAACCTCAGAAACCACGAGAGTACGCTGGGAGATATCTTCCAAGTGCTTTTTCTTATCACAGTGAACCCAGCTAAAAGAGATTCCTCACATATTCTTTCCAAATCGAATCTATAAACTTGACTCCATCTTAAATTGGAAATGTTTTCAGCATTAATCACTCACACCCTGTGGAGGAATATGACTGAATATTATTTTGGCTTTTCCCTACAGTCCCAACATGGTCATCCATGTGTGCGATGAGACCAAGAACCTGAAGCAGGACTTCACTTGTCCCAGAGATCTTCTGGTCAAGGAGATGCGTTACTTTGCTGAATATTTATCTGTGGACCCCCAGAGGTGGGAAGAAGTTGACATCTCAGTCCACTGTGACGTGCAGATCTTTGACTGGCTTATGAACTACGTCAGGAGGAACTCAGCAGGAGAGGGAAACAAGGACAAACCCCGGCTTGGTAAAAAGAAACAACAACAGAAAAACAACAACATTATTACACATCCCTGAGCTGTCATTTACACCACCTGTGGCGCTTGATTTATTGGTCACTAAACGTGGTGTGTGTTTGGTGCGTCACTGGCTGCGTGTTCTGTGTTGTTTGTCGGTCGTGGGGTTTGCTCGGTTGGTCATGTGGTATTTGTCGGTTACAGAGCCCAGCAATGTGATCTCAATCCTGATCTCCTCCGAGTTCTTGAAGATGGACACGTTAGTAAGTGTTGTGACATGTGACGCAAGGTGTGGTGATGTGCATCGGGCCTTTTGTTTTTCAGATGTGAACAAATTTTCTTAAATTCATACAAAAAAATAAAACAATGTTACAGCAAAGGAGCAAAAGACTCACTTTTGCCCTGTGTCTACAAGCAGTGTGTAGAATTATAGTTCAAAGGTGATAAGGATACTCGCTCCTAATCCACAAAAAAACAAGAGGCTCACACACAGAGCTTTGTTAAGTTAGCGTTGCATGAAAGTGCAGATGTTCTTTTGCCCCCGTGCAGTTACAGTAACAGTATTTTCTCACCACTGATGTACTCTTAAGGAGAGCTAGAACTGCTAAAGTAGTGTTGAAACGGTTTGGACGGAGCATTGTTGAAAGGACACGTCCCATTTTTGTTTGATGAGTGCTCTGTATATGCGTCTGGCTCAGGTGGAGGAGTGCATCCAGTACTGCCACAAGCACATGAGTGCCATTGTGGCTACTCCCTGCAACATGAACTGCATAAACAGCAACCTGGCTACACGGATCGCTGAACTCTTCAGCCACAATGAGGCCGACGACATCAGGGACAAAAAAGACAAGTTCAAAAGGTAAGAGGGGCGAGCTGCTTTGCTTATTCTCAGGCCCGTGTTTTTATTCTCGGTCTCTGTGAATACAAATATTCAGACAAAGCTGTGAATCAGCTTTGCATGATTCGCAGTTCAGAATAATCCTTTTTTAACGCTGGGCCCGGGGTGCACCCTCGGTTAGGGTTAGTCTATCTAAAACAAGCCATTTTAGCTTCTTTCCCCATCCACTTGAGCTGCCTTTTGATTTGTTGCACATAGCAAACAGAAGGTTCAAACAGCAGAGAACATCTTCTTTTATTGCCATTAAATGTAATTATGTTTGAGTTCAAAATTAAGACTCAAATGCAGACGAGTTAGAGTTAGGAGCAAAAGCAACACCAGGAACAACATGGAGACAGGGAATGGAGACGAATATATGCACTGAGACTTTGTAGGGAAATGAGACACAGGTAGGAACAAGGTACAGGTGGCAGAGCAGAAAAATAGGAAAAGACTGGAAATAAATCTACAAAATATGCACAGGGAGAAGTAAGTGCCAAAAAACAATCACAGAGTAACTATAGCTGAGACAAATGAAGACCACAGGCAAACAGGAAACAGGCAAAGAAAGATGTTAATTAAATAACCACGAACCAAATCTTAAACTCACTCAGAGCTGACTGAAGCCTGAGCTTTTGGCATGAGCATCTGCCAGTGTGATAGTATATTTCCACAAATTCTCAATGATCACAGAGAAGTTACTATATGATGGCTACAGCAGTTCAGCTTCAGACAGATGGTCTCTTTAAGATCCACACATTAGATGTAGAAAACAATGCAGTTCCTTCTCTTTTTAGCCATTTCAGTCTAAAGATATGCCACAGAGAACACAGGAGCACGGCAAAATCTTAGAAGTGTCAGGCTTTTTTTTTTTTTACACGAGGCCTATGTTGACGTTTTGTCAGGTTAGAGTTTCTCCATAGAACATTAATGAAAGGAATACTTGCATTAAATAACTGAAGCAGAAGCACAAAGGCTGCTGTCACAAAAGCAGCTGGTATCATTATGCTAAAGCAACAATGACTTACACTTTTATAATCTTTTGTTAAGAAATATACAATATCAGCTCAAGTTTGAGCCTTTCTTGTCTTTCACCCTCAAAGCAAACTGTTTCAAAAGAAAATTGAGCGTCTCTTTGACCCAAACTACCAGAACAGAGATTCACCGGGAAATGCCTCAACTCTATACAGGTGAGTACAAGCTTTTGATTTCTGCAACGTGTTTCTTTTTATGCTCTGACATGTTTAGCGAGCAGGTAAATATTTTCTGCTAATTTAATTTTCATTTTTTTGTCATCCATACTTTTCATCCCAGGTGTGGTCTGTGCCTTAAGCTGTTGACCAAAGACACAGAGAGGAACATTTCTTGTGTTCTGGGGAAAATCAATGTTGACGCTCGTGGAGAGATCATCTATACACACGCCAGGTATAGCAGCACATTTTAAGGGCTATTAACTTTTTACTTGATTGGCTGAGTTCCTGATAACAGTGTGTGCGTGCGTGTGTGTGTGTTTGTAGACAGAAGAGTTGGGATGTGCACGAATACATCACAGGCCTGTATGAGGAGCTCAAGTCCTGGGTCTTGGTTTACTGGAGAATCTGGGGTACCATCAACTACCTCACCTGCTTTCGATGCCAGCAGGTTAGAGTGTTACAGTGTGTGTGTTGCACAAATGAGCAAAGTGCAGGATATACTTTTAAAAATCCTTTGTGTGTGTGTGTGTGTGTGTAGGTGTTTGTTTGTGCAGAGCTGACGCAGTGTAAGTACCACCCAGACAGCGTCCTGTACCCTGGCATGGGTACAGAGAAAGGCTGGCACGGTGCAGGAATATATCCGTGCTGCAACCAGCGAGTTCTCCGCTTTGACCCCACTGGGATACCAAAGGTATGCATGTGCATGCAGACACGCAGACACACACACTTACCTATCCCAGGTGCAAGGTAATGTTTAATGCATTAATACTGCCTTTGTTTTCTTTCACACTTGGAGTTCATTTAACACACATTTTATTGGTAAAACAGGACAAGTAAATGTGAGGACGTACAGACAGGCATATGTCAGTTATAGGTATAACTGACTTGTGCCTAATTCTAGTTCCATAACTTTTTTTTTACTTTATATGATTCATAGCTCAAAATAATCCATATTTATTCTATACTGATATACTTGTACAGCTCCTTAGCTCATGGTCCTCTGAAACAAGCTGGTCTGCCTTGCTCCTTCCTTTAAGGCAAGGGTGGGGAACTCCAGGCCTCAAGAGCCAGTGTCCTGCAGGTTTTAGATAACACCCTGGGTCAACACACCTGAATCAAATGATTAGTTCATTACCAGGCCTCTGGAGAACTTCGAGACATGTTGAGGAGGTAATTTAGCCATTTAAATCAGCTGTATTGGATCAAGGACACATCTAAAACCTACAGGACACCGGCCCTTGAGGCCTGGAGTTCCCCCACCCCTGCTTTAAGGCAACCTTCTTCTGATTGGCTGCCCCTCAAAAACACCATGGCAGGTGTAGATCAGTCTTAAGCCTGAGCTTTTGGCTCACGGGGATTTCTTGTACATGCTTTGACATAATGAAATGCTTAATGCCAGCATCCACCACTGTAGTAGTATATGTTAGTGGAAAATAAGGAAAAGTTTACCAGCTCTTTTTTTAAGCCTCTGAATTAATATTAAAACCACTTTGAGGTGGACCTGTACTCTTTCACACTGAGCTGATACTGGTGCTGCTTCTGCTGGATGCTGTAGCATATATAGCTAGTTCAGCATGACCAGGATATCTTTCTATAATCTGGACCTTCTTACCCTGACAATGATGATCAGAATAAGCAGTTACATGAAGCTGGTTATAAACTGTTTAAGTGAACAGAGCTTCTCCTGCACATTCACATGACGGGTGGTGTTGGTAGCATCTGACTGATCTTAAAGAGGTGGTTCACGGGTCATGTGACTTTTCTCCAGAGAAAACGATCCCTATGAATGCCGCCTACTTCAGAGGCGTTACCAAAAGGTAATTAAAATGTTATTAAGAACTTTACAAATATACCAGTAAAATGCAATACTGTTGTAAAAAGGACAAGAGCTGAATGCTACAAAAATCCTTAATCTGGTGATTTAGTGCACAGAGCAGTAAAATACATTTTACTTCAAGTTAATGATTTTATCAGTGAGTGCACTCTCAGTGCTGCTGTTTATTTCTAAGGTGAACACTGCCCATCAGATCTCTGAAACTTTAAACTGGATCCATTTAAACGTTAACCCTGTCATAAGTCAAATAAAGAACTAAATTATACTGCCCCATAAAGGGTCAAAGGTTACTGCCCCACAGCCTAATAAAGGAGATGTGGAAATCGCTTCAGTTTGTTGGCAGATCAAAGTGAAATTAATCTGACTGATTATACAGATATGCTTGGTGTGTGTCCTGTGTGCTAGTAAATGCATTTGCAATGTAAAAAGAGTCTCAGCAGCAGATTAGAATACAGTATAAAAACATTACTGGTAGAACAGGCCTCTGGTCTCCTTTATGAACCAGCACACACAGAGTTGTGTAGAGGACTGTAACACAGGTTGGGGTATTTCGTGTGAAAAGAAAATCTTGGAGGACAATATTTGCAGGTGATCTCAGCAGTGAGTTTCCTGCGGTAGGCACTTCCAAGGCCACATCCATCAGGGTTCCAACGTTGGCCCCCACAGTTTTGTGGTTGCATGCTAAAGCCAGTTTTTGTCTCATTTGCGTGGATCTGTGATGTGTCGCATGTTAATTAGACACGGTGCAAGCAGTCTCATTCTGGGTGCAGCAGAGTTTGTTTAACAGCTCTCTCTCACTGGTGAGTACAATTGAAAAACACCCACAGTCACCCTGCAGTTCTCGTGAGAAGAAGAAGTAATCCTGATCCGGTTTGCTTGTGTTTGTGTCTGTGTGTTCAGGGCTGTAAGACCCGGGATCACATAGTGAATGTGCCCGATGAGGAGAACTGTGACGAGGAGACGTCAGCCCAGACCCGAGTCCTCAATGACCTGCTGCTGCACAGAGACGCTGTGTGTGTGTCAAACGCACCACCGGCAGAGGGGTGAGTGTGTGCAGATCCTTTCACGATTGTGAAATTTTTGATTGTGTGCATTATTTATACACTAATTGCAAATGTTCCTGTGTGTGTGTGTGTCAGTGCTGAGGAGAGCCAGTCCAGTGCAGAAAGAGTTCAGGACTGTGACGTTCTCTTGGAGCCAACAGTCCTCAGATCTCTGAGAGGAGACGGCAGCACCGTAAGGCTCACACTTCCCATTTCTCTGTGTGCTTCTCTCTCTCTGCCTTTCTTACAGTGTTCTTATTGTGTCTGCTTTGTGTCTTCATCCAGTTTTCCCTTTTGAAAAACTGGAGTCTTCAGCTGGTAGGACTTTCCACTCTTTTTTTCATGACATCTGTTTACATTTTTAAAATGATTCACAAGTGCAAATGTTGCTTTAGCTGAGAAAGAGGTGAGCTTGTTATATTACAAGTGTGCATCTAAAAGCCTTGACCTTTGCCCTTCCAGAGGCAGCAGTCTCTTCTGTCAGAGGATGAGGAGTACACCACAGGGTCAGAGGTCACTGAAGACGAGGTTGGGGATGAAGAGGAGCTCTCTAAGAAGCAAGGTGGAGAATTTTTTCTTGGTTTTTGCATCAGCTGGATCTCATTCTCTGTTTTATAGGGCTGAAGTGGAGCCTTGTGTGGTGTTTGCCACCAGCCAGCAGTAACGATCACTGTAAAAAGTCACACTTGGAGTAAAAATCTCTTATTGGATGCTTTCAGCACAAACTTTAGTCACACATTCAGGACAGCATCTGATTTATCTTCACTGGGAAATATGTTTAAAGTAAGAGTTCAGTACAGAGCTGGAGTCTGGACGTGCAGGGTTAACCTTGAATAGAAAGTTTAGAGACCTATTTCTGCAGGTTTCTATCCATTCACCCAAAACTGTAATATCATCAACAATAGCAGAGGTTTCAGCCAGAAGCAAAAAAAGAAAAAGAAAGTACTCAGAGTAGTCCGAATAGTCAAAATAACTTAAATGTATTCATTTATTTTTCATTCTTTCTTTGTAATTGGTTGATTTATTTTTGTTTTCATTGTTTTTATTATGCATATTGCTCTTTTGTTCTGTGGTTTTTGGTATTTTGCGTACATATTTCGTTTTTTGTACATATTTTTATACATTTTTATATTTATTTACTTTTTTTTATTGTATCTTTATGTTTTTTAAATGTTATATATTTTATATACATGTTACATTTACATTTTTGTGTAGTTTAATTTCTTTTGTTTCTTTTTCTTTTATTTTCTCTTTTGATATCTTTGCCTGTCTCATAAATTCAGAGCTACATCCTTTCTATAGACAAAGAGCTTAATCTTCTTCTTCATTAGTGCTTTCATAGTTAGGTGGATGCAGGAAGTAACAATAATATGTGATAATTAAATAATCTTATAATCATAGTAATAATGGATCTGTCCTTGTCAGGAAAATGCTTGTGCAGATGTTTCATTGTGCTTGTCATTATCGTTAGTACCAACACAGCTCTGCAGCGCGCAGCGACAGTTTAATTGCAGTTTAGAGGCTCATTTGTGTATGATCATAAAAACTTTCCTCGCAGTGAGCTCTGATCTCAACTACTGAACTGATGCATGCTATAGTTCATTTTCTCTCTCTCATAGTGTTTTCATTGAACAGACTCATTCATTATTAATTGTTTTACATTTTATTTTGTCTTTTATGAACGTCAACAAAAACACAGCTTAATCCCATTATCCAGCAGATAACCACCCATTTCTCAGTGCAGTGATACACTAGAGTTAAAATACGAGTAACAATTCAAATATGCTGTAATTAGTACTTTTAGCAAGTTGATAGTTTATTATATTTTTCTCAAGATTCTTAATCATCATCACGCTAAAGGAGAGACTGCTAGTTTATATGCTAAAATATGTTTTTCTTCTTGGCCAAGATGGCAAAAACACTTTATTATCCTCTAATGATCTAATGCTGAATGCTCGGTGATCGTAGTATCCAAAAGTAGCTGCCTCGGGTACTTCCCTGTGTATCTGGAGAGGATCAGAAGTCCCAAGTTTGAATCATATGCTGGCATCGGGGATTTCACCTGTAGGGATGTCTCTTTCTGAGCTGACTGCTTCCCCTCAGCTGTAAAAGGCTGATGATTTACAAAAGAGACACCACGTCGTTCGAATAGATGAGTCTCAGCATAAAATAAGAGATGCTTTACTCTCTCTGCATTGTTCCTAGTTTCCATTCACACTTTACTCTGGTCTTAATCAAGAGCTTAAGAAGAGAATTTGTTAGAATGTAGAAAGAGGAGAAGCAATTCAGACATTAAATTTGGATTACGCAGTGCTGGACAGAACAAAGTGGCACACCTATTAATCTTCAAAACAGGTTTGACTGACAGGTTAAAAGCTTACAAGACAGGATGCTGAAACGTTACATACATGGCAGCTTTTGATGTCGGCAGTGTGAGAGCTGAAAATCCCAAAGTCATCCTATTTTCATCACTGACTGGCTTTAATCACGCGATGGCTTCAGGTTATCATGTGCTGTGACTAATGATGGCATAATGTTAGGCTTACTTGTTTCCTTTAACCCTGACGGTCCTGAAAGCGTCTTGCCGCCGTCACAGAGCGCCTCTTTAAGTGATTAAAGAAAAATGAGGACACTCGACGAAACATGATCTATTTATAGCACATCACTGCTGTTCCACCCTCATCTCCACCACCTCATCTATTTTTAACATTTCATTGTCAGTCCTCACAGCTTTAAGAATGGAAACTGAAGGCGTTTCTAGTTTCAGCCTGCAGATGGCGCTGCAGTCCTTCACTACATCTCATCCTGTTTTTCTTCTGTTTTCCAGCTGCTAAGAAGGCCAAAAAGGCTCACAGACCTCTGAAAAAACAGCTGTCCTCGCCAAACTTCCAACGCAAAGAAAAATCGGAGAAAGTGAGTCAGCAATTTCATGAATATTTCACTGCAGCTCCTCAGTGGAGTCAAACGCTGCAGAGTTCGACCCAAATATCTGACACATCTGTAACCTACAACAGGATGGACTGTTTTTAGCTGGGTCTTATAAATAAAAGAAATGCCCTAAACATGGATACAGAACTGGTTTTCAGATGACACTGACTTTTTAGCATTTCGGTGTGTATCTCATATTAGTGGACACCCACAAGCAAAAGCTGGATTTATTATTTATACTCCACAGTATCTGATTGCATGTCCATAAAAAGATCTCACACACTACTTACACTTCCTTTTAGATATTGTATCATAATTTTTGCTTATCTTTTTTACTTCAGCTTTACAACCTTCATTATTTTGTCTTCTAAATGTGCTTTTTCTCCCCCCTCAGTCACAGACCAGGGACAACACGCCTTTCACGTGAGTAGATCTACAAGTTTATCCTACTTACAAATTTGCTGAGCAATAGCTGTGCATTGAAGTTTAATTCTTTAAGCTTCAGTGCACAGGGCTGTCTTAAAGGAGTAAAATGCGTGCAAAAAATAAATCAATTTAAACATGTATTTTCAGTGGAAGTGAGAGGACACACAATCCAGGTCCATTTGTGCTAAAATACCCAAATGTAGCTGAAGCTAACATAAGGGTTCGAGCACTTTGTATTAATCATATTCATAGACTGTATAGAAAAGATGGATGAAGCCACCATGCTCTCATTAACTTGTTGGTGAAGTCCCGTTGTGAGGGGAGTGTCATTGTGTTTTAAAACTGGGCGTGGCTCTAACTGAAGCAGAATTCATGTTGCCACATTTGTGTTTGTTTGTGTATTTGGCTAGAAAAAGTGAAGATTATGGGTATGCAAGCTATCCAGACTTCAATTCAATACAAAAATGTCTTTGTCTAGCATGACTTGGATCTTTTCAGAAGAGCCACGGAAAACGATAGTAGCCCATACAGCAGCTGTACAGCATAGCTTTAGTAGTGCCCCCTGGTGATGGTAAACAGTTACAACAGGTAAACAATGATCTGCAGACCCTGGTAGAAACCACGGGGCACTACTAGCCCTTTTCCACTAGTACCTTCTCGGTTCAGCTCAGCTCAGTTTTTAGGGTTTTCCATTAGGTGGTAGTACCTGGTACCAGGTAATTTTTTGTAGCTACTCAGCCGAGGTTCCAAGTGATCCAAATCAATTCGAAAACAGACGTCAACAGACTGCATGCCACCGATTGGCCAGTCAGTGGCGTCAGACTTCTGCACAAAAATCTAAATTGCCATTTTTGGAAACCCAGCAGTGAGGGAAATGGCTGCACATAAACCAACACTGCAGTCACAGAGTATGACAAACAGCCGAGCTTACACCGGGCAACAGGTATACTGTCACTGCGGTGCATTGTTATGGTGTTTGTGTCACATACAGTGGGACAAAAAAGTATTTAGTCGGCCACCAATTGTGCAAGTTCTCTTACTTAAAAAGATGAGAGAGGCCTACAATTTCCATCATAGGTATACCTTGACTATGAGAGACACATTTTTAAAGAATTTATTTGCAAATTGTGGTGGAAAATAAATATTTGGTCACCTACGAACAAGCCAGATTTGTGTCTCTCACAGACCTGTAACTTCTTCTGTAAGAGGCTCCTCTGTCCTCCACTCGTAACCTGTATTAATGGCACCTGTTTGAACTCGTTATCAGTATAAAAGACACCTGTCCACAACCTCAAACAGTCACACTCCAAACTCCACTATGGCCAAGACCAAAGAGCTGTCAAAGGACAGCAGAAACAACATTGTAGACCTGCACCAGGCTGGAAGACTGAATCTGCAATAGGTAAGCAGCTTGGTGAAATCAACTGTAGGAGCAATTATTAGAAAATGGACGACATACAAGACCACTGATAATCTCCCTCAATCTGGGGCTCCACGCAAGATCTCACCCCGTGTGCAAAAATGATCACAAGAATGGTGAGCAAAAATCCCAGAACCACACGGGGGGACCTGGTGAATGACCTGCAGAGAGCTGGGACCAAAGTAACAAAGGCTACCATCAGTAACACACTACGCTGCCAGGGACTCAAATCCTGCAGGGCGAGACGTGTCCCCCTGCTTAAGCCAGTACACGTCCAGGCCCGTCTGAAGTTTGCTACAGAGCATGTGGATGATCCAGAAGAGGACTGGGAGAATGTCATATGGTCAGATGAAACCAAAATAGAACTTTTTGGTAAAAACTCTGTCGTGTTTGGAGGAGAAAGAATGCTGAGTTGCACCCAAAGAACACCATACCTACTGTGAAGCACGGGGGTGGAAACATCATGCTTTGGGGCTGTTTTTCTCCAAAGAGACCAGGATGACTGATCCGTGTAAAGGAAAGAATGAATGGGGCCATGCATGGTGAGACTTTGAGTGAAAACCTCCTTCCATCAGCAAGGGCATTGAAGATGAAACGTGGCTGGGTCTTTCAGCATGACAATGATCCCAAACACATCGCCTGGGTAAGGAAGGAGTGGCTTCCTAAGAAGCATTTCAAGGTCCTGGAGTGGCCTAGCCAGTCTCCAGATCTCAACCCCAGAGAAAATCTTTGGAGGGAGTTGAAGGTCCGTGTTGCCCAGCAACAGCCCCAAAACATCACTGCTCTAGAGGAGATCTGCATGGAGGAATGGGCCAAAATACCAGCAACAGTGTGTGGAAACCTTGTGAAGACTTACAGGACACATTTGACCTCTGTCATTGCCAACAAGGGGTATATAACAAAGTACTGAGATGAACTTTTGTTATTGACCAAATACTTATTTTCCACCATAATTTGCAAAACAATTCTTGAAAAAAATCAGAGTGTGAGTTTCTGGATTTTTTTTTTCTCATTTTGTCTCTCATAGTTGAGGTATACCTATGATGAAAGTTACAGGTCTCTCACCGATTGTGGGAGAACTTGCCCAATTGGTGGCTGACTAAATACTTTTATGCCCCACTGTACAAATGACTCCTCGCACACAGGTGGTACTCTGTTGTAATGGAAAAACGACCAAAACCGAGTCAAGTCGAGCAGAGTAAGTACTAGAGGAAAAGAGGCAAAAGGGTTCATGTTAAATCATACCCTGATTTCTTGTCTTCTGTGGAACCAGCTCCCAGTTTGGATTCAGGAGACAGAGGCCATCATCAAAAAGGAAAGTTTTAAACCTAATCTTAAGAGCAGACATTCAGCCCAACCAGTCTGCTTTTAACATTAGAGCTTTCCTTTTTGATAAAGCTTATAGTTAGGGCTGGATCAGGTGACCCAGAATCCTACCTTAATTACGCTGCAATAGGCTCCTGGGGTTTCCCATGATGCACTCTTTCCACTTTACTCACCTCTTTGCCCTCTCTGTGTTTATAAACCCCTCTGCATTAAATTCTTAGTTATTATCAGTATAAGCTGTCCTCCACAGCTTGTCTTTTCTCTTGTCTCCATCTCCTCACGCCCAATCGGTGGTGGCAGATGGCTGCCCCTCCAAGGCCTGGTTCTGCTGGAGGTTTCTTCCTTTTAAAAGGGAGTTTATTCTTCCCACTGTCACCAGGTGCTTACTCTAAGAGGGTGGTTTGATTGTTGGGGTTTTTCTCTGTATTATTATAGGGACTTTACCTTACAATATAAAGTGTCCTGAGGCAACTGTTGTTGTGACTTGGTGCTATATAAGTAAAGTTTAATTGTATGTGGGAGAACAAAAAGTTGATATAGTGAAAAAAAAGGAATCTAAATATGGAACTCTTTCTGAGAGTCTTCAGACACATTAGTCCCGGTCAATATTTATTTTGCCATCTTTGTGCAGAAGTTAGCAGGATCTGACTTCTCCCTCAGTCTGCGTTTGCGCCATGTTCACTGCATGTGGAAAGGCGCTTTGTGTCCTGATTGGTCGCCGTCACAGACACAAGCTATTTTGACTCATGAGTTCCAGGTAAGGTTTGGAGAACCAGGTCGGGACATTGTCCTTGGCTGCCCTTTCTCACACTTAACAGGAGATAGTCCGCTTAAGCTGGGTTCTCACCCTAGGAAATACTCTGTGGTTGAGGGGAAGCTGCTCATTTTCAGTCCCTGTGTTTCAGGTGGGGCTGAAAGTGTATAGTACAAACCTGATATAACAGCGTATTCATACTCTGAACTATTTTTACTGAGAATGAGGCCTGCAGACTTTATTCTCCATCACTCCCACTGAAATAAGAGGACCCCCGTTTATGTTGGTCTCTGACTATTCCTTTGAGTCACACTGTTGAGTCATACTGGACCATCTCCTTTAAAATATCTTGATAAAAAAACCCAACTCTTCTGAGACCTTAAATTTCTCTGCTGTAAATCTGGATTAATAACGTGGATTAAAAAAAAAAATAAATCCATTGCTTGTGTTTGCTGTTTGAAGTTAACACTGGTGCTCGCTCTGTGTGTGTTGTAGAGTAAGCGTCCAGAAAAGTAAGTGGGACAGCTCTCGCTCTATGCGCTACAACCAGGACGCTCAGCGAGAGGAAGGTAATGGAGGACTCATTGATGCTTTTCTATTTTAAGCCTGTTGAGCATGAAGCATCCACTGAGTCTACGTTCTTTCAGTCCTGCATTAACCACGGTTTTTGTGTGTTAACCAGACCAGCGCCGCATGGTGGAGATCATTGGCTACCTGACAAAGATGAGGTTTGGAGACCAGGAACAGAGTAAATCTAAGGATACTAAAGAGGTGGCTGTTTATTTTCTGTACACCTAAAATGAGATTGATTGTCAGGGTGCAGGAAATGTGACTTTGACCAGGATTTATTGTCTTTCTTCACATCATGTGGTCAAGATTGGTGCTGAGCTGTCAGACCTGCTGTCCTTGTTTTTGCAGCTGCTTTATGTTGGATTGTTTTTCTTCCGGACTCTCTCTCTCTCTCTCTCTCTCTGTGTGTGTGTGTGTGTGTGTGTGTGTGTGTGTGTGTGTGTGTGTGTGTGTGTGCGTTACAGCCTGCAGGGGGGATCTACTCCAGACTTGAAGCTCAATTTAGGAGCTCCTCTCAAGCCAGACAGAGTTCAGAAAAGACACCCAGGTACATTTACAGTGTTACACAGACACACGCACACGCACACACACAACACACCCTGGTGTCTCATTCAATAACTAAGCACTTTTTTCTTTCTTTACCTCTGCAGGTCTAAAACGCGCTATGCTCAGATCCGAACAACATAAAGAAGCTAAGGGAGGCAGGCAGTGGAGCTGCTAAATAGACCAGCATTAAACCCAATGAAGAGGACAGAGACTCTCCTCAACCCCAGCATTTGTCAGCCCCCCCTGCCCCCGTTTAACTCAGGTGACTATGTATGGATCACCGTCAACCACGTCTCCTCTCACTCGGCCCACTGTGTGTTTGTTCAACTGCGTCCAGTCCTCAAAAACAACAAGCAGAACTGTGGACCCAGCTCGGCTCATTAGAAATGCACTTTGACTTTCCTCAGTGTTTATTTAAAGCTGTACATACAGGGGGGATTTCCACAGAAGGCAACTGGAGTAATGTATGTATGGAAGTCCACTCGGGGGGGAGTTATTCATGTTTCAGAAAATATTTCATAGCAAGCGCAACATGTATCTTATTGTTAAATACACAGTTTCTGTCCATCCACCAACTCCTCATACACAATCAGGAGTTGAACAACCAAACTTGGCACACAGGTACATCTTAGGCCCCTATAAATTCTTACCTATATCAGATACTATGGTGTAATCACATTACACAAATACCTACTGACAAACACACTCATTACACTTGTTACAGTCGTGAATATTTTGATATGCAATATCATCATGTTGCTTGGCAACCTCCTAGTAACAGAATAAAATTACATTTATGTAGTAGAGCAGGACATGGGCGTATAGTAGTAAAGACAAATTGTGTCTCAGTAATGGAATACATTGAAATTGTGACATGATCTGAATTATGTAAATCATGAAATGAAAAAACTAAAATCATGTGAATAATTTAGAGATCATTGAGAAAAAAAAAAAAAAAGGGTAAGTCAACTTTTTGAAGAAAAAAAATCCCTAGAAAATACATCGGATATCTCTTCTGCCTGAGGTTTCTTCCTGTTAAAAGGGAGTTTTTCCTTCCCACTGTCACCAAATTGCTAGCTCATAGGAGGTGATGCGATTGTTGGGTTTTTCTCTGTATTATTGTAGGGTCTACATTACAATATAAAGCACCTTGAGGCGACTGTTGTTGTGATTTGGCGCTGTATAAATAAAATTGAACTGAATTGAGAAATAAAACCACATCAGGAAACTGGAAAACATGTATGTCTAAAGCTCTAATGACATTTTTTAAAATGCTAAATTAAGATGAAATTGAATTTTGAGGTTACGAAGTAAAATTGAGTTAAATGTATAATGTTATATGAAAATCTAAATCATTAGTTACAAACTCAAATATATGTCATAGAAAAATTAATTTTTTTTTTTTCATAAACTGGCAGAAATTATCTTCCACAACTGACTAGTTGAGGATGTTATCTTCTTAAACTGACATCTTTTACTTCCACTGTAGTGGAAGATCAGAGGTGTGTGGCATGAAAATTTTACTGCATCAATTGAAATTTACAGCCAGCCTTACATTTACACTGTAATTCTGCCTGCGTTCTGTGGTGAAGCTTATTCTTCAGGCGAGAAGGATGCCACATTTGTTCCCCCAAGTTCTGGTAGAGATGTAGATCTAGTCTTTCCTGTGTTTACTGGAACGTGACCATGCCATGTACCACACTGGGGCCAATAAAACACAAGTGACTAAATCCATTCAGAGCCTTATTTGAACTTTTGTTTCTGGTTTATATCCACTGGGTGGCAGCAAATCACCCTGGGGGAATAACTATGGATTCCGAAGACATAACCTTTACCCCAGTTTCACCATGACCTGTCACCTCACCTTTCCAACAATCTACCAGGTGACAAATACGCACTCGATTGGTTCTCAGACTCGCAAAGAGTGTGAGTGTTGTTTCCTGTATGAAAAGAAGCCAGAGCAGTTTGTGGAAACTGTGAAAGTCCCAGCAGAGGGCTGGTATGTGCCACTGGGTTCGGGGTCAAGTCATCCCTCTCTGCATGAGAGGCACCGACCAGTAGGCGTGCTAACCTGGCTCTTCCTGTAAGGGGGTATTAATAACCCTGGCTGCTCACAACACAGATCCAGAGCAGGGCTTAACGGGGCATAAAGCGTAGAGGGGGTGATGTGGGCATTTTTTTCCCCTCCCCCTGTGGGCGGGCGCTACCCCAGCTGTTCTATCTTCTCCTCAACAGCAGATGCCAAGAATGGCTGAGGATGTGGATCTGGGTCAGGAAGGGGGGGGTGGGGGAGTCCTCTTACAACCGGACTGAATTATGGTCCCACAGAGATAAAGAGATGGTTGGATACGAGAGCATCAAAGCAAACGGACAGAGATGCTCAGTCTGCCAAGACCTGCAGAACTAAAATGTTACCGCTGCTGATTCCTCTGAAGCCTGGCTCTGGGACATAAGGAAATGAAAAGTGGAGTGAAATTAGAATTCCATCTCCTTCTCTGGTTACATCAGAGCTGACAAGATTGTTGGGATTGCGTAAGACGAGCGTTTCAACTTTCAGTGGCACAGCATCAGCATAACCTTTAATCTAATACCAGTATGTTAACAGGGATTAGTGGAGGGGTCCACTTACACAGCAGCAACCTTGGCCAAAGATGTCCGGGCGGAAACGGGTGGATGCCATCCGTCATCACTGAGCTTTCTTTTTAGGATTCGAGTTTTGAAAACTTTTCAAAGCACACATCTCTTCACACGTAGATCTAACAGGAAATGGGACAAAATAGTCACTACGCTTAATGACCATGTGGTCAAAAATCATTTTCCAGACTTGGTTAACAGTGCATCGGGTCGAAGCGCAACAAACCTGCTTAGGTTGGCTTTAGTTTCACACAACAAATCCGACCCAAGATGCCTCCTACTCCAGCTGCCATGTGGCAAATCGTCTCTTATAGTAAGTGAAAGTGAAAGCAGCCTGTGCTGTAGGAGGTGGCGTTAGACAAGTAAGCAGGAGTTCTCAGAGTTGATGACTCAGTCAAGCTCACAACTGAACTCGGCGCAACGTCAGTGTCATTGTTCAACTGTTGACACAAGAAAAAACTGAGTAAAGCTCTCACTAACAAAGGCTGTATGTGACAATGTTAGGAGAGTTTACTCAGCTACGGCAGTGATGAGTTAAAGACTCTGCTGTATCCTAACATGACAAACTGTGGTGATAAAGACTGCATTCTTACCCTGTTATGATCAAGGCCAACACTTTGAAGTCTTTAGACACACAAACAACATCTGCTCGTATAAAACTCGAGTCTCTGCTGTGGAATGAAGAGATCTGAGCAAAGGCAGGATTATAAAATTCTCACCTTTAATCAGTTCAAAAAGTTCACAACAAATGTAACACCTTGAGAAGGGAAATCTGCCATTAGAGATTGGATGCTTATTTGGATTTATACATTCTTCCTAATTAAACTCACTGGCAATTCATTTACTCTCTGGACAGAAAAAAAAAAAAA
>VOQK01010086.1:23392-43668 GCA_015052645.1 Benitochromis conjunctus | reverse complement strand
ATTCTTAGAGCTTAGCATCAGCCTTTTAGCTCACTTTCCCTCTCTTTAAGAGAACTTTCTTCTGATTGGCTGCTGCTCAAAAACAAAAGATCTGATCGGCTGATTGGTTGGGCTTCTTGAGATGCCCATCATTCGGATATTCCCTTTCATTTCATCATACAGAGGCTGAAATAAAAAATAAAAAAAAACTGTCTGAAACAGAACATTTAGAGGAGCCTGTAGTCTGAGCTGTGAAGGAGGCGCCTTCACATATATATTTAGATGATTACAAATATATTTATCCATGTCAAATATGAACCTTTTGTAAGTGTACATATTCTAGAAAAGGAGGAAAAATGACAACAAACAAACAAACAAAAATAAAAACAACATTGTTTTTACAGTAATTTGATTTGCTGACATCATAATTACCACCTAAATGTCAACTTCAGTGCATAAAAATAACCAACAAAAAATAATAATAATAATCACACCAATCAGGACACATGACACAACACTGAGTGTTTCCAACAGCACCCACAAACCTTCCATATAGTCATGGCTGCCTGACCGTGCAGGAAAGTGTTATTTGTGGAAACAACACCTAAGCAGTTAGCCATGTAGTCAGTGATAAGGAGAGACATAGCTTCCATAGACAGACAGGCTCCATGTGCTTCAGCTCAAATACACAACTGTGATACACTGCTTTATCCCTGAAAGGACTATTTAATACACCTCCAACCAAAGTTACTACAGTCTGATGAGCTCACCTTTATCTGGACGAGGAAGTCCCTCAGATGCTCCTTGAAAGCAGGAATGTCCTGGTTTAAGCTGAACAGCCCTGTCACAAACACCTTCACCTGAGCACTGACAGACAAAACACACACACACACACATACACACGTAAGCATTGACTAAAAAACAGAGGGGACTCTAGCAGAGATTATGTGTAGTGTTCACACTCACTCCTGTAGGTGGGGGAAGGCAGTCTTAAGCAGGTTGGCCACATATTCCTGGATGAACACCTGGTTGTTGGTGGGGCTGGCGGGGTTCAGCGCTGCAGTGATCTTTCCCTCCTCCACCAGGTTGAACATGTAGGCCAGGATGGATGCGTGCATCGTCAGGCCTAGAGAACACACACACACACGTTTGCCACAGAAAATGAATCCATCTTCTTTCCCTAATTCCCTCATCTTTGTAAAGCCACGTTCAAATTGATTTAGCTCTCTGGGGGAGGTGTTAATATTACCTGGCCTGGTTTAGTGACTTTAATCCAATTCAGATCATGAATGTGTCTTTTTTTATGTTTCTGATCCCATCACCAGGAAGATTCAACGCTACAATCAACTCCTAAATAAACCAGTACTCAGTAATGTGTGCTCTTTTAAGCACAAAGTCATTTCCATTTTTCAAACTAGCGCCTTTAAAAGGATGAACTACTACAGCCTTACTGTGATCTGAGCCAATGATTTTAACATAAACTTAATTTTTCTTGCATTTCTAACAAGATTCATGTTCATCTGACCTGCACAGCAGATCCCAACAGTATAAATATCGTTTGGACGACTGCAGATTCAAACAACTGAACGGCATCAGTTGTGTGTGAGCTCACCAGCAGTATGTGATGTGTCAGTGACCACAGAGAAAATGTGCTGCAGGATATCGCAGAAATACGTCTGGTAGAAACTTTGAGCGGCTGCCTCCTCCTGGGCCACATTCTGCAGCAAGGTGTACAGAATCTGCAGACCTGAGCAGCGACAAGACAACACAAAATTATAGTTGCACATCCTTCAAAGACCACAGCAGCTTATTGTTAAAAGCCAGGTTGCACAGGGATGTCGCTGTTCTGATGCACGTCTGGATATGTTTCAGTGTGAAAAGGATCATAGTGCACCTTCATGTCACGTTTCTTCCTGTGGATCCTGGCCCACAGTGGGTTTTCCTTTTATCAGTATTTATTATGTTGTTGGTCAATAAGAGCATAATAAATATCATCTTAGTGTACTCATCTCTGTGCCCTTACCAGTGTCAGCCACATTCCTCATGGTGTGCTTAAAGGCCCAGATGATGGAGTCCAGCACTAGTTTGAACTGGGCTGGAGGGATGGCGAGGAATGCGGGGAAGCAGTGAGAGTTTACAGCTTGGAGCAGGTAGAAGAAGTGGGTCCTGTGTTCTGGATACTCCTCAAAGTTCTGGTACAAACATACAAACACATGACGAAAAATTTAAAGCTACAAGCCAACAAGTTACATCATAATCCTACACATGGAATAACGTATCAGCAGTCCAACTTAAATCTGGCCTCACACTGACTGCAAGTTTTTAGTTTTAATTAATTTAATTAATTAATTAATTTTAGTCCCAGTTGTATTTTGTGAGAACAGAGGCTCAGGTCACAGAGTGAACAAGAGCTGAAGCAATCTGAATTTAAGATTTTAGATTTTTTGTCTGCAGAATACAAGCATTTAACTAAAACTCTGTCAGTGACAGAGTCACCAACTCTGCCTGCAATGAAGGCAGTAACTGCAGCACTGCCTTCATTGCAGTCCTGCAGTTACATAGATTTTTTGTTTTCTATCAACAATCATGACGTGCATGGATGTAATAATCAGTCCTGTGATTTACACCCTGCAGTGAAGGCCACGTGGTAGATTGCTTATCCCAATGCAAATGAAACCTGGTGATTTGATGACTGACGTGTTTACTCACTACTCTCAGTAATAAAAGAGCTGCTGATAACTACTAACCGTTGAACAGACGGCCTGGCCACTTGACAAAGAGGAAGACAAAGACTGCCGTCTCCGTCACGTGTGCAGGGAAGATTTCAAAACAAACATCCACATATGACGCGTCAGCTGCTCACTGGGTCCTACCTTGTTGATCATGTTTAGAGTGCATTCAAAGACGGCATCAAAGATCTGGGGTATCTCGCTGGTGATGTGCCCCCCCAGCTTGTTGACAATAGTTGCCATGGTGCTGAGGACTTCAGGCTCACGGGCGGCGGGGACATTGCGTTGGTAGTCAATGAGGACGGCGTCCAGCAGGGGGGGAACAAAGTTCTCACCAACCTGAAACAACAACAACAACAACAGGAGGCATCAGCAAAGAAAGCTTTGACAGACACACAAAAAACTCAGCAGACATGCTTTAAATAAAACTCTGACAGGTGACCACCCCCACAGTGCACTGAGAAAGTGTGAATATTAAAGGGTTGTGCAGATGCAAACACAGAGGGGGGCAGAAAAGTCTGCCACAGGGGAACAAAATCTTTGTGTCCGGTCTAAAAATACCAACTGGATTGTTCGAAAGCTGTTCCACAGTCAGCTGTTCCACTGGCTGCTACAGTAGGAGTAACTCATGAGGACACAAGAGTGTAAATATATCACTTCTGATATCATCAGCATTTTTAGTACAGCAGCCTTGCTTACTTCGTTCTTCGGCAATACAAAGCCCCAACTGGGTTTGCCTCTTACAGCAGTGACATATGTGAGCGCCTTTCTCACCATCTGTGGGTCGTTTGATCGGCTGACCCAGCCGGAGATCAGCTTCAGAGTCTCCCGTTTCACTGTTCTCATACTCCGGATCAGTGGTTGCTTTGTCACCATCTCACCTGCAAAACAGACATTAGCAGAGGATGCAACTTCTGCATGAGGATGGAAAAAAGCATCACACAGAGCAGCTGGGTCTGAATGTGTAGCTCTCACTAAACTTACTCTGAAATCTCAGCTTTTTGTGCCAATAAATTCCATCTTACATTACATAACACACATATCTGACACATGTGGAATTACCCGAATTACTGAAACGCAAAAAAACAAAAAACAAAAGAGAGAAAAAGACTTTGTATCTGACTAAGAGCACACTTGGTTTGGTAGAGAACAGAAGTCTGCTAGAAAGATGGCTGGAATGAAGAAGTCTGATATAATTACAGATCACTAAATATTATACTAGGGGTGCACCCATTTATCAGCTAAACATTGGCCCCTATTGTTCTTGTTGACTGGTGTCAGCAAATAAGATGTCAATTATCTAAAACAGTGGCTGATATTCATCTCATCTACCACATTAACTTAACCCTGATTGGAGTGTGATGAACACTATCAAAGCAAAATAAACAGTATAAACTTCTGAAAAACCAGCTCAGTTTGTTTGCTGCTTACAGAACAGCTATAATCTCACTGCTCATACAGTATGTTAGTATATTTACAGCATTTGTCTGCAGTCACTACCATGCAACAGTCTGCTGCATGATGTGCGGCTCTTACCATTTGTCTGAATGGCAGCAGAGATGTTCTCGCTGAGGCACTTGTACACATTGAGCATGTCAAGGTAAATCCGCCCCAGCTGAATAACAAAGGGGTGTCCCACTGCCTTGCAGGCCCTGACGTTGGTCTTAAGAATGCTGCCCAGCTGTTTTACGGTTTCTGGGTCCTTCAAGATGTCCACGTTCTGATGGACAGAAGAGGAGCAGAAGAGCCATTAATAAACAGCTCGTGTGTCTCTGAAATGTGAATAAATGGTGATACATCGTCTTACCTTGGTGGCCTGCTGGATGATGCTGTCCCACACTTGATTGGGCAGCAGCATATATTTCTCTATCAGGTGCTCCTGAACAGCCTGGTCGGTCTGTGCCCCGATCATATACCCTACTGCCTCATAAAACGTGTGCACCTGTATGTACGTACACACACAAAATAGTCAGCACAGACACTTGACTGGGTCAAATAAGAGACAGTTGTGCCTCTCTCTGATGCATCTCTGTGGATAAGAACACTTAATGACCTGCTGAGGCTGAAGGTCACAGATGATCGTGTTAATGTTGTTGAGGATCTCATCGATGAAGGGCATCACCTCTCCCACCTGCACCTGGATAAAGTGGCGCCTACACTTCTGGGCAATCTTAATGAAGGTGTCACACGCCATGTCCTGAACTCCATCATGGGTCTCTATGAGGGCAGGACAGAAAAATAAGAATGCTTTAGAGCTGTTTCTATCTATTCATCCATGTATCTGGAATAAATGCAGAGAGGGAGGTCAATAAACACAAATACTCCAGCTCACCGTGCATGAACTCAAAGAGCTTGTTCACAACTGTTTTCAGGAACTTCCAGTGGGCTCTAAGAAAACGAGGGTACTGGCCAACAATGTACATGATGTTAGAGGCGATGATGGCCTTGTTGTCTTTTCCTCGCTTCTGCTCACAGAGACCCAGCAGATCCTGAAACAAACAACAAACGTTCAGTTAGGCTTAATGTTGAACATTATGAGTGAGACAATTAATATGAGGCAAAAGAATGAGTGAGGGAAACTGGAGAAGCAACCTTGTTGCTTAGTATCCCCACTGTCACCTAAACCTAAATACACAGACACATCAATACCTTAATGACAGTAACGAGGAACCTCTTCTCATCCTCCTCGTGCATAGCCCCACTGATGGATCCAATGGCCCAGCACAGTGTGTTGAGGTTCTTCCAGGACCATTCAGTACCATTTACCTGGTTGTGAAGCTTCTCTGTCATTATGCGTTCTGTATCCGCATAATCCAAGTGAGTTAGGTACACTGCAGGATAGTAGAGCAAATGTGTATCACTGGTCAGAGTACAGTTTCTGCTAAATTGAAAGTTAAAACTACAGAGTCACAGTTCACAACAGAGAGAGAGAGAGAGAGAGAGAGAGAGAGAGAGAGAGAGAGAGAGAGAGAGAGAGAGAGCGCACAACAAAAAGAAACAAACATGAAATACATGAGCAGAAACAGCGGAATGAATTTTCCCTGAAAAACACTGACGCCTGTGTGATGAGTGACACTGATCAAGCCAATTCAAATATAAATTTATATTCAGTCAGTGCTACAGTCAAAGCTAAAGCTTTCCCTACGTCCATCCATTATTTAAACAGCTTATCTTTTTGTCAGTCTATGAGTTTCCAATCGATCTAACCTGCATTTCTTTGGATCTGTGGGGGAAAACCAGAGCACCCGGAGGAAATCCACGCAGACGCACAGAAAGGCCCCAGCCAGCCGGCAGTGCTAATCACTGAGCCACAGTGCCGCCCGATTCTCCTACAATATTTAAATATTACAGTAGTGCTGAGAACAACTCGCCTAAATTGTTGGAGGATGTGTCTGATCAGTAAATATAAATGCAGCTGCTTAATAATGATGAAACCACTGGATGGATGCATTAATTAAGAGTTTTTTCAAAATATGACTTTTTGTGGTTATGATCAGTTAAACACTGCTTCTTAAGACAAGTGGCCTAGAAGAAGAAGAAAAAAAAGAAGAGAGTTTAAAGCTTGATTTACAGTCCCGTGTTGAATCCCTGCAAAGCCGACGTTGTCGTTTGCATTTGTAAACTGCTGAGTTGCATTGGTCTGCTATCACGAGGGTAAGCTGAGACGATCATATTCAACTTCAAGCTAATAGTATCACACCACTGCTAAATCGAAATGCAAGAAAGAAAAAAACAAAAACAACCCCCCCCAAAAAACCCATTCAGAAGCGATCGAGCCTATCCACAGATTATTCAAGATATAAAAACAAAAAACCAGCATGTACCTGCATTAGCAAAATCTTACTTTGCTAATCAGTATACTGCGTTTACACAGGATATTACTAGCAAGCGGAGACAACAACTGTTGCGGCGTAGATTATGCTGCAGATTTAACACAGTACCATAAATCAAGCTTAAGGATATAAAAAATTAGAAGTTCTCGTTAAGTCATACCGAGGGTCTCCCTCATATTCTTGTAGAGATTGATGGAATCTGTGTCCTTCATGAACTCCCTGACCACCTCCCCCTGATCATTCTCCACCACCAGGACCTCCTCTGGCTTGGCCATCCGACTTACCATCAGCAGACGCACCTGTTACACCAAATAAAAGAACCTGTCAGCACGTACACACATCAAAACACCTGCCTTTCACACACAGGCAAATATAGCTTAGCTTGTGTTCTCATAAATGTAAAAGAACGATACAAGTGGTTTGTCTCACATGTTACACACCAATTAAGGAATGTAAAATATCATCAAGCAGGAAATAAAAATGTTTGTATTACTTTAGTAGCTGCTGATTTTTAGTAACACTGTAACCAGCATCTCTTGTGGCAGCTCTGAAGCAGCCACCTGTCACTGACCCGAGCCAAGTCTTTCTAGTATGACTGCGAGCTGAGACGCTTCAGGTTCCACAAACTGGAAACACTTTAACAACCTCTGTGTCATCTTCACTATAAACGTAAGACGCTCCTTAAAGAAGAGTCTGCATTTATAAACTGAACTTCAATCATGGGCCTTTGCTGTCCTTAACATCAAGGATCACGTATGTGGTACGAATAAATACCATCTGGTTGTATGCAGTACCTTGGAGAGAACGGGTAGATAGAGCTGTCTCCGTGGAGGCACGTCAAAGTGCTGGTTGCCAGAAAGCAGAGGGGACGTGGATGTGGAAAAGGGACTCTCTCTGTAGAGCTCAGCGGCCAAGTGATTCCAATACTCCAGGCAGATTTTGAAGATCTCGGTCTCTTCCACCTCTGACACCAGCAGCATGTAGTGGAGGGCCTGAAGGAGCACCAGGGGAACAGTAACATAACGTGAAGATGTTAGCTAATAATAAATTACCTTCATTTTCTCCTGTGCAGCCTGTATAGAGCAGCATTGACAACAACAAAAAAACAGAATATTGTGCTTCCCTTACCTCCATTAATGTCTCTCTGAGGTTGAGCCTCTTCTCAATGAGCTGCCCGTGCTCTTTAAGGAAAGTGCACAGAAACAGACTGAGGTTCTGGATGAAGTTTTGCTCATCGTCTTTCCCGTTAGCGTAGGCCAGCCGAATGTTGGTGTTCAGAGGCAGCATCTGAACAGATTAAAGTTCAAATTCGTCTGATCGTCTCAAACAGAACAACCTGTCAGTGTGGTTTTGTCAGATGCCACTGGGTAACCCACCTGTTTGAGCTGACACATGGTCAGCGTGAAGAGGGTAACAAACTGCTCCTCGTACTGGCTGACGCTCACACCCGCAATCTCTGTCAGGCACTTCAGCGTCACGTTGCGAAACATCGGCACGTTCAAGAACTGTTTAAAAATAAATAAAAATCCATTATCAATTGATTTTTATGCACATCGTGAATTGTTTTACATACATCCCCTGAGTCATTAAACATTTCTACAATGAAAACAAATCTGCATCTTTGTGTGTTGTGTGCGTTTTTGCATGCGCACCTTATACACCAATGTGCTGATCAGTTTGGTTTCAAAGATGTACCCCAGAGGAATCCAGTTGAGAAAACGCAGAAGTGTTTCCAGGGTGGCATGGACCAGGGGGGCATTCTGGGAATTCTCCTGAGGTGCACACAGCAACACAAAATCAGCTGAAGAAGAAACACTGGACGATAAAAAGACTGTACAATAATAGTAAATAAAAGTAAGATGAATGCATACCATAACAAACTGACACAGCTGGAATATCTGGGAGAATTCATTGCACATGCTGAAAAGAAAACAAACAACATGTTAAACAGCATCTGACACTGACAATAAAAGACAAATATGAAGTTTAAATGATCTTCATCTCAATGGTTCATGTACAGTCGTGGCCGTGTTTTGAGACCGTTTCCCATTTCCAATAGTTATGTAATTCTCAAAACTTTTGGCCACGACTGTACAACCTGTGCCCTGAAACAACGTAGATAACCGTGGTTCGTTTGTCTTGATCACTTTATGTCTGTTCATGTTTGGGTTCAAACTAACACCGTTTAGAAGGTTTTGCTGCACTGACAGAAGCTAACAAGTTGCCACCTACTCAAGTAACACCGCCCTCTCTTCTCCCCCTCTCTCCCGTGTTACAACTCCACCCTCTCATACAGAAGTTTTCACACATGAACTTTGGGCCAGTTCAGGAGAGTCTAGTTAATATTTTTCACATTTGTCCTTCCTCACATGTAGCACACAATGGGAAATGGTCTGCTTCAGACACATTTGCACCACTGGAAAAACACTGTAGTTTAGTGGAAGGTGCTGCCTAGACAGACTGTGTAGGAGGTACCACACACGATGCCCAACTGGCCAATAGTAAATGCACTGGGGGATGTTGGGTGACTTCCAGAAAACTCAGGACTCCAGGCCATGTAAGAAAATGGCTACAGTCTGATGTCTGGTGACAGCAGAACAGAGACGTTTTGAGAAAATACATGGGAGACAACATTAAAATAAAGTGATTGCATATAAAGGAAGGAAATAAAAGATAGTTTTACTATTCTATCAACCTCATTTCCCTTTGGCCTCTCAGAGTTTGTGTGTATCCTGTGACACAATATACCTGGGCAGCAGTTAATAAAGCGTTGAGTCAAATTCAGTGGTTTACAGCTTGTTTAGTTATACTAGACTTGGTAAATTCAACTGCACAGAGTCTAAACATAATAAGGCTAATTTGTCATTGAATGTCGTTCCAAACAGTCAGTCAGGACGATCTTTTTTAGTCATCTGAAGAAAAAAAACAAAAACAAAACATCTAAAATGCTCCCTTGATCAAATGACTTCAGCCCCAGTGAACATATTTATATTTGGGAGTGGGAAATAATAAAAGCAGCCACGGCAGAATTTTCAGGCATCTACACAACTGCACATAAATGATGTCAAAGAAACTGTATAACAATCTTATAACACTCACATTACTGATTGATAGAATGGAGCCACATTTCATCACAAAGTGAAATCCATTTTCAAATGCCAGCACAAGGACATTGTGTTTCATGAGCCTCTGAAATAATGTGGCAGCACAAACCTGCAGGACTGAATTCTTAAAGAGTTTTCTTTAAAAAGTTGATTTGATTGATTTCAATGTGAACCTTCCATGGAAAACGTATGTTGGAGGTAATAATCAAAGACATTTTGGCATCCATGCCCTCAAAGCTGACCTGTCTTTTAGGTGCTTGGCCTTGACCTGGGTCATTTGGCCACTAGAGAAGTCAAACACCTCCTCGCTGAGCAGCTTCAGAATGACCATGTTGTTCTGACAGAGGCTCTCGCTGGTACGACTCGCCCCCACAATGTCACTGATGAAGGTGGGCCAGTGCTTGGGCCACTCCTGCTTCAAGATCTGCATACGTAGAGGACACAGACACATTAGTGAGAGATGTGAGAATGTGGAATCTGAAGAAAAAACTGAGATCAAACTGCAACTCCCCATCAGTCTCAAGTCAAATACATCTCTTCTTTTTATGAGCATCCCATAATAAAGACAAAGTTGTTTTTGTTAAACTCCATACTTAATTGTCCAAATTGAACATTTTAACCAGCCTCCTGACGATGAACGTGGAATCTGGAGCTCTTTGGCCCCTCAAGGCCAAAACAACGTTAGCTCAAATGACGTAAGCGGTGACTCATTCTCACTGGCATTAATGCAAAGTCACTTGTGAAGTCAGTGAACCAATCTCTGCCTCTCGCTCGCTCCCTCGCTCACACACATACATCAAATGCACAAACAAGGAAAAATGTCACGTTGCACATTCAGAAGCACCAATAAGTCACTGAGGTCTAATCTGTTGGTCTCACGGTCCTGATATTTCTACAACTCTGCATTTACAGATTTTTCAACGCCTTCCTGAATTAAGGATACTGCAGTCAACAGCTCCATTTGTTACGTGACCATTTTACATTTTAGATTTCCAATTTGCTGATTATTAACAAATTTGCATGTTTCCATACAGACACATACATCGATTTTTCTGCCACACTCTTCAAGATGATATCCTTTATTATCACACAAGGTCACAGTCACTTTCTAAGCATCATTTGCCTCGGCTGAGACATTCAAGTACAACCGATGTCCCGTTTTAATGACACTGATGGTTTTTGAGCCAGATCTTCCAATTAAGAGTGACATCTTCAGGTTAAAAAGCACCACTGCAAAAGAGAAGCACTGAGGCAGCAACATGAGGTTCAGACCCAGTGTTTTTAGATTTACTGCTTCGCATGACGACACCCAGAATTTTACCATTTAGGAGTCGATAATAGTCAATAATACACACCCACTTGTTCATAAGGCATTAACAAAGCAAACTGTGTCTCTGGTAGCAAGAACCATTTTACTCATGGCAATGCAACATGGTCTCCAGTGAAAATTATGACATTTGCTGTGTTATCTTTACTGTATATACTGCTCTGAATCAGGATGTATAGTACATATCATAGTACTCTGTGACTCAGTGGCTCATCCATGCTCCAGGCAATGAGTAAAACGCATGTAGCTAGCTACAAGTGAATCTCTGCTCTGATGTACGCTACTGCTGTCAGAGTGAATAGCTTCTTGGAAACTGTTTGCTGACACTTTCTTTATCCCTCTCCACTATTCACCCACATGAACGCTGAGGGTTAGGAAAACATCACAGTTATAAACACAATGAAGTGTTTCTCAGTGTTACTGAGGCTCTGTAAAGACAATACTGATATATTTAAAAGACAAGCAACACACACTTTATTATTTACAGTGTAACCAATACTTCATGTTTAATGAAGGTAGATATTTAACAGGCCTGAGATGAAAACAAAACCTATGGCTGAAAGCACACAATCGAATGCTTTGTTGTAAGGATTTGTGGATTCTCCGATATTGTTTTGCAAATATAAAACATTTACCACATGCAGCTCAGACACATCTAAGCGCACACACTAGACAGGTTGCATTTTCCATGCAGTAAACAAACAGTAACAATGCAAAAGGAAGAGAAAACATCTCCCACAAAGGTCCAGAAATGAACCCAAGCAAATCTTACCTGAACAAGGATCATGTTCAGCTTCCCAATGTACACCTTCTCTTTCTAAAAAGAAAGAAGTCAAGGAACACGTTTCAGTTACACAACCATCTCCTTTAAACACATCATGAAAAGGGAAGGTATAATAAAATTACAGATAAAGTCACAGGTGTTTGTAACAGAAGTGTCGAGGCTGGTCATGCATATTTGAAAATAAACACCAAGAACTGAATTTATCCTACAATTATAGCCTGCAGTAAAGTAAGCCAGACACAAATAGTCATTTCTATAATGGAGAGTTATGGTTTTTAAAGCTGAAACTATTCTTTCTGAGTGCTCTTTTGGAAAATCCCCTCACAAAACCTCCAGTCTGGTGTATCTGGTTGGTTTAATAACCTTAATAAACTTGATAAATACATTGTGTTTTGTAGAGTTACATACTTGAGAATGATGCAAACACCTTAAACATGTCTGAAAAGTTGCTTGCTCAGCACGAAGTTAAATACCAACTAGACATCATTTTCTTGTAGGAGGCATCTGCACTCCTTCATTTTTATGTTGTCTTCTTCTCCTCGGCTAACCTCTTGTTAAAGCAAACAAGTATTTAACAGCGTTCACCGTCTGGCTCTTCTGACTTCACATTTAAAATCATTTATGGAACATTTACAAAACCACAAATCCTTTCCATTAATCAAACCTAAAACTAAACTGTACATTTTCCCTGCAGTTACCTTTCAATTCCCCCCCTTTCTTGTTGTTTTTATAGCAGCAATAGAACCACTAAGAAAAATCAAGGTTCATTGGACTTCAAAACCTTAAAGCTTGGCCAGCATGTCAGATTTTCACACATCAATCTCTGTACTTATGAGAAAAATGCTGCATTCTCCAGATGAACACCAGAAAAGCGTGCTGTCAGTTTAAGTTGAAAACATTTAACATGTCCAGCCTTTTAACTGCTTGAGTGCTCACAATGGCTGAAACAGTGAGAAAAGCTGCTGAAGTCACCATAGTTGTTCTGAATTACACAGCACTCTTAGCAGCTTAAGTCATGGCTGCCCTACTAACCTGCCTGTTTAAAGTGCTGCTGCAATAAAACATGGACACAAATAACGAGAGATTCACTCACAAAGGCTGTTTGTGCATAAAACTCTGAACATCGACGGGGTGCTAAATTGTTACCCTGAAACAAAAACTGTGTCCTAGCTTTGTTTGATTCCTCTAATATGTCCGACTTTTCCTTAAACCTCAGGGAGGTTGTGTAAAATGTAAACTTTAATCAAGTCATTTAAGCCCTTTGCTGAATTGCAGATAACAAAAGAGCCATATTAAACACCAGAATGAGAAAGCCTGTTTATGATTTTTAATATATACCCATTTAGGATTAGATTCCAAAATCCTGGAAATGTGGACAAAACCCATTTGGGAAAACTACGAAATTCTTCACAAAAGAAACACAAACAAACAAACAAAAAAAATGGTGGAACTTCTAACAACTTTTTAAGCTCATTTGTAACATTATTGAGTACAAAAAAGCTCCACGGGGAGGCAGGATCTCTCCAAATTTAAGATGGGAAGGGTATCACTACCTTGTTCGTGACTGCGTGGGCAAGTTGCCCAATAATTTGAAAATAAAATTGTAAAGAATCTGGGAGCAAGTCAAAGATTCACAGAATCCAGACAAATCTCTGCACATAAGAGATAAGACTCCAGTGTTTAATAGCCATGGACTTTGGGTCCTCAGACAGCACTGCTGTAGAAATTAATATGAATATAGTTCATCAGTGCATTCACAAATTCAAATCAAAACTTTATTTAAAAAAAGAAGAAAAAACCTTCACTAGGCCTGAGATCATTTAAGACAGACTGATGGGAAGTGGAAAATTGTCCTGTGCTCTGATTCAAAATGTGAAATTGCTCGTGGACACATGTTCACGTCCCAGACCTGTGACACACTCAAAACATTTGGGGCGTTATGGAAACAAAGATGTGACACAGGCAGTCCTGAACTACTGACTATTTGAAATCCAATGTCGAGCATGAGAAACCAAATTCTCCAATTCTTACAGGGTGTTTTAACAGAAGAGGTGATGCAACAAAGTAGGACCATTTTTATTACCCCAACAATAATGTCTATTTATAACATATAAAGATTACTCACCTCTACACTTGATGCATCAGATGACGTCTTGATAATGAGCCCAACAACATACTTTTTTATACCTGGCAAATACACAGAGAATATCAGAAGATGTCCGTTAGCATGCACCAATAAAATCTGTTCATCAGCACAACCTGACATGACGAGTTGCCTGGAGCACATTACTCAGTAACCCTAACACAATCTGCGGGCTCATAACTAGCTGAATCTGCCAATGATATCCCATATTTGTACTGTAGAAAGGTGTGGTTCTCATATACACACACTGTTGCAAAGCCAGTTTATAAACACGTGGACGTGAGCTGCAACTGCCACTGAACTCCTATAGGAAAAAACCCTTTGGTCAGTTCAGTGGAAGTTCCATTTTCCCCACGTGTTTTCACAGACATTCAAGATTGTCAAAGTGAGCAGAGCATCTTTAAAATCTGCGTTTTCAGCTCCCTCGTTTTTCTCTCTAGACTGCAGCTGACTACGAAAATGTGTGATTTGGTGTGGTGAGAGGAGCCGAAAACAAGGCAATACTCTGACACAAGGGGGGAAAAGACATACTTGCCAGTCGCCCTGCACTGGGTTTGCCACTTGAACAAAATTCAGGCATCTACGGTCAGAAGCAGGTAAGTCTTAGGTCAATGAAAAAATTAATTTTGTGCAAAATTATAGAAGAATGGAGGGAGGCAGAATCATCTGATTTGCACATGATTATCAAATTTATTTCATTATCACCTCTTTTTCCTCTGAATTTAAAATAAATAAATAAATTCTGTCCCACTGTGTTGGAACCTCTGCTATGTGCTAATGCTGATGAGTCAAATTGGCAATTAGGAAATAATTAAAGGCTGAACATTACGAACCAATTGTATCCATATATAATTACTGTACTGATAACACTGAAACACTTTTTATAGGTTCATACGCATATTTACCTAGTCAACAACTTCATGTAACGTTTAAAATTATCAATAAACATTTTGATAAAGTAACTATGACAGCAATTACCGCACTCCATTAACCCATCCCTCATTCCTCCATGGGTACAATGTGGAAAAACTGGCTCAAAGCAACACACACAATGTGTTATTGATTTTAGAAACAACAACATATCCCATCAGAATAATGTTTGAGGTAATGCTAGACAGACGTAACAACTTATCTACTTTTTTTCCTCTGAAAATATTTCCCTCACAAAGCATTAAAAACAAAATAGTGCTGGGGTGTTTTCCTTGTTTCCTCTCTAAAACGACTGCTCAAGTGCAGAATCCAACCTTTCTGAGCAGCCAGTTTGAGCCAGTCGAGCAGAAAACAAACCAGCATGCTTAGTGGGGGAATACTCCTCAACATGGCAACCGCACGTCACATTTACAAAGAAAAAACTAAACAAAACGAAACACACTAACACCATGGGAATACATTTTGTGAATTTTTCCACAAAAGAAACTTTTACCTTCACACTGATTCCTGGGAAGAATCTTCCATCTGGTTTTGATAACCGTTTCCAGAATTTGAAGAGCATAGTACTGGAACATGCAAGGAAGAAGCAGCATTAGGACAAAGCTGTTATGACAGCATTCAACAATAAGAAGTGCCCACCTTTAATCCAAAAACAGTATGAAGTGGACCAGTCTGTAATAACTTGCATTTCTAAACTAGATTGCACTGAACCACATTTCATGCAGATTTTGAAGTGTGCGACACATTCAACTGCAGTTTATTTTTTTTATATTTGTACAAGCAGCATTATGCTGGAACACTGCAGAAGCCCTGCTGTTATTCTCAGCATCACACCAGACACAAAAAACAAAAGGAAAAAAAAGTAAGAAAAAAAAGAAAAGAAAAGGCAACCCATTAACCAGCTTTGTCACAGATTGCTTCAAAAGGGAGTCAAATGGCCTAGAAGACATAACAAGGTTTATACGCTTCTCTCTAGGCTACATGGACGATGTAGGGTTGGGCATCGAGAACTGGTTTTAAAGCAGTTCAAGTGCATAACTGCAAGTTTCTTTTGTCCCTTAACCTGACTGTGTTTTACGACCCCTTAAAGCAAATTCTGAGCCCGCTGTGCTTCGGTCTACATTAAAGGTGTAGCAGTATCCACCACAGGAGTCTGCAGGATGTTCTGGGGCAGCTGGGCAGTTGTGCAGGTTTCCACTGCAGAACTCATATTACCTTTTGACTGCTGTTTTTTTGAGGGAGGAAAACCCGCTCTGGGGTCGATACGTATCCTAAAAATACAACCAGCGTTTCTGCTGCCAACTAGCAAGAGCAACCACACTTTAATTAGAGCCTGAACAAAAAATGTGATATTGGCCGATATTCTTTGTCCCCCACCTCAGACACACAAAACATAAAAATTGACTTTATTGCCTTGAGTCGTGGTGTACTTGTACTTTACGCTCTACCAGATCTGCTCAGATCAGCTGGTTGTTGTGTTTGCCAACAGGGAGGTTGCAGAGCGCCCTCTGGTGGACAAACTATGCAACATTACTCTTAATGTGTTTGAAGGGTGTTTCTCTCACCTCTATTTCTTTTAGCTTTTAAATTTTCATTTATCAAAGGATACCGACACATCGGAAAATATGTAATATCAGCCAATTGCTGCAGTGAAATAAAACAGAAGCTCAATATAAGCTCATACATACTGATGAGCATTTATGGATATATACACTTTGTGGCTATTTTATTTTTTAAATACCTGTTAAAAATGTCACAACAATGCCAACCTTAACAACCATCAAACCTTGATAACTCCTCAATAGTAATATTCTGTGTATCACAGTGACTGTCTAGGTTACTCACAATTCTACATAACCACTGTTTCAATAAAGGCATGCCATTTTCTCAGGTTCACAAGTCAGTCATTACTTGTATGAAGTCAATCTGTTTTTTTCACTACTTCCTGCAATTAAAAAAGAAAAAAGGAACAAACACCCACCAACAAATAAGCAGTGCTAAGTTGAACCTGCTGCAGATATCAAATATGTACAAACACACATTTATTTTAGACTATTTGTAATACTAAAGGTTTGTCTCTGTTGCTATGAAAAATATAATTACAGCTCATGCAATAACTTGCCAGAACTACCTCATAACACTGTAACTCCTTCTTCAGACTTACAATCCTTCAAACTCAAGTTGCATTTTTCAAACTGTATCTTGTAGATCAAATTTCACGTCTCATTGATGCCTGAAGCAACAAGTGCCCCGCCAATAGAGACATACATTTTCCCCCCTTTTTTAAAGCAGAGGTTTTTTTGGACTGAACACCCTTTAAAATTGCAGTAGTTTCAACATCTGATTTATTTATTTGTTTTAATGTCCAGGGTAAAAAAACAGTATCATCAAACGTTGTCGATACCCAACCCTAAACTCGAGTCCATTTTCTTTACAATGCTTCATTTCTAAGGTAAACTCAACTTTACCTGGTGTGTCATAAAGAACAGCAGGACCACCACAGATTACACTATCTTAATTGAAATCATTTACTTGTGAAGCATAAAGAAATAAAAATAAAATTTGTTAATCCAAGTTAGTTTATGATTTGATGTTATTTCAACTGACTGTTTCAACTGTAGGGATCATCACTTGAGACATGATTCAATAAATAAAAAAAAATAAAAAATAAAAAAGTAGTAATAAGAAATGACATGTATTACAGGATGTTATTAAAGCAAGATTAACAGTGTGCTACAGACAATGGATGCTGGAAGATTAAAGGTGAATGCTCCTTATAACAAGCTGACTCTACACCACTCACAGGTGTCACCTGGAGAACTGCATTAAATTCTGCCGTGTTTTATTTCACCTTTAATTACCGCACTACACAAACCACCGCGCAAGGTAAGAAGACAGAAATTGCAAGTAGGAAACTGCCAAATGCCTTGCAACATTTCAGCTGATAAAAGTGCATCTTAAGAAGAGGCCATTACTAGAGAACTAAGCAGAATTGGGGTGGGCGGGGGAAGTGTTAATTTAAAAAAAAGAAGAAAAAAAGCATAGAGCGAGGTGGGAACAGTGCCATGATCCCTACAGGTGAAATTAAGTCTTTTAAAGTGTCTCTTTACGATGAATCCTACTGACTGCAGCCTGGACCCACCCTCTGTCCAATGAAACAGATGCAATAAAAACGGATGAACAGAATTCAGTCAAAGGGAATTTAAAAAGGGTAGACCTTGTGGAGGCCTGCCGTCAAAGCCTAGCTGTGTCATGATGCACAGGATGACACACCCCTTCTCTTCCTATTACAAGCCATAAACATAATGGAACATTGTGATTAATATCAAAAAGTCACAACTTGAATTCATGACAATTTCAAATATAGCTACTGTAGTTAATAAAAAACAAAAACAAAAAAAGGTAGACACCCAAAGTGCTTTGAAACTGGGCACTTTTCAAACTTATCACTGAAGATAGACTGCAGAATTCAAGAGGTGTTTACCTTGTTTCCTCATTTCCTCTATTATCCCTATTTATTTGGCAAATTATGAATTTTAAAGTGATATTGATACATCAAGAACTCAGATTAGTATTGAATGTCAGTATTAAAAGCAGTCTAACAAGCAAGCAAAAATAAATAAAATACAAATAAAAAAAACAATTATCAACATTACTTTGAGGAAGTTGTGGATGATTTGCACTTCAATTCATACCAATGTACATATTATTCTTTGATTATAGATATGTACTGGCTTCATCGGCAGCAGCACAATTCATCTGTAAATCTTTGACATCTGGAATGGTTACAAAGTTAAACGTTTACCATTCACAATTGGTTTGCTTAACTAGCTGTACCACCATGCAGAAGGAGCACAACATACACTTGCAAACAGATGTCCTATAAAACACACAAGACATAAATCTTCATTCTGTTTTCTTAAATCAAAAAACATGCATGCATATAAGCAGAAAAGCCAAATACACTTTACATCTATGTGAGTGCTAATTATCAGCAGAATGCGTGTGGAAAGTTACTTTAACCATGTTTCATAACCCTTTATTTTACTACACAAACAGGATTGGCATGCATGGAGTTTTTCGATAGTTGTATTTAGAGCAGTACATTTTCATAATACAACAGCAGATGACAGGATGCCTCTATTGTTTGTCTGCTAGGTTCAGATCCAACAGAATTCAGAAGGACAGGGGTCCTGCATAGCTCAGCAGTTAGGGCATGAGACAAACACTGCAACTGCTTAAAGCTTATTTCAACAAAAAGATCCTCTACAAAGTATCTTTTATATAAATGAAAGCACGGTATAGGCTAACCACTGTGAGGTAGGGTGAAGCTTTTGTTGTTTTGCGTGCTGGCTAAAAATGCTTCTTCCTCAAAGTACATGTAAGTTTCCTTTCAGCAGCATTTTGCAGGTAAGAGCTGGCTTACCTTGGTGTTCATGTTCTGGGAGAACTCAAGGATGGTGTCCACTCTCGTCCAGGCATCTGGGTGCTCTTTTAAGTGTGTCAACACTTCTTGTGCCATTCTTTGCTATAAATCAATGAGGATAACACTTTAGAATTAACAGTGAGGTGATGGGAAAAGAATTGCAAGGAAAATGCAACAGTAAAGTCAACATTGTCTGTCTGACAAAAAGTCAATGTGTTACTCCCAAGTGAATGTAAAGTGGAACTTAAAATAAGTAATTTACATGCAGCTGTAGAGAGACAGAAAGAGAGAGAGAAAAAAAAAGGATAACATACCTGTGGTCCCACCCCATGATACAGACAGTTCACCACATTATCCAGCAGATTGATATCCAGTTTCTGGTTGAAGTCCAGCAGCTGCTGTGCTGCATGGTCTGCTAACATTGTCATAACTGCTGGCATAGAGCTCTGCAACAAGAAGGGGGGGGGGGTCAGGAGCGCACAGAATGCATTTAAAAGACAGAAGTCATGTGAACTGTGTGTTTAGAAACCATTCCTAACAGCTGACCATGTAACAAACATCTGCTAGACCAACCGCTGAGCTGTCATTTTAAGTCATATTAAGCTCATGGTGTCACATGCCTGTCATTTTCATAGTACAAGAAAGCTCCTGGTTCCTTTGCTGGACTCACACTGGCTGAAAATGCTGGACAGAGTGCTCTGGTTTACACCAGGAGCTCAGGGACTCGAGCAGCAAAGGCAAATGACCTCAATACCAAACTCGGTATAATTCCAAACCTTTTATTAGTTGCAGCACCACGTTATCAAAAAAAAAACAAAGGCCAGTATTGATCCGTAAACAGTTGAGTGCACTATTCAGAAAACCAAAGTCAGTGACACTGCGCTTTTGCTTTAAACAAACAACTTAACAGCTGAGTCAGACACAGTTACAAGCAGACTTGTAATCCGTCCATGTTGCCTGCGCTGTTTCACTAACCAAGCACTCATTTCTACAACTGCATTAGTATCATTAAATGAGCCAC
>VOQK01010080.1:6085-17066 GCA_015052645.1 Benitochromis conjunctus | reverse complement strand
ATTATATATTGTCATTATTGTGTGTTGAAACTGTAACCCTTGGTTGGACTGCAGGATTTAAAGACACTTTTCCTTTGATCTTCTTTACAATAGGATGTTGGGGACATCAAAAGACGTCCTTTTATTACACCAGAGCCTTCTTGCCATCTGTTAAAGGCTTGAAGGAAGGTTAGAAGGTTATAGTGTTTGACTGAGGACATACCATAAAAAGACTCTGTTCTTTTGTAGATAGGAAATGTATACTTCCTAACTTTTTATGGGGTGCACCTGTGTTTACAAAAGTTAAGCTGTTTAGGGTTAAACCATATGTTAGAGATGACCCTTGTTTTATGACTAGTAGGAAGTCATGCATTGACACACACACACACACACACACACACACACACACACACACACACACACACACACACACACACACAGAGTGTTTGAACTTTATGACATGCCACAGGGGGGTTGCCCTGGGATGTTCTGTGACTGTGTTTTCTCAATAAAAGGATTGCAGAGGGAGCCTTCGTTGGAGTCTTTCACAGTTTGGAGCAGAGAGCATTGGTTCTGTGAATCCAACGAAGGCTTCCCTTGCGCAAGTCAAAAAGATCGATCGCTGTCTGTCTTGTTTTCGTTCATGAGGATAAGTCTCTAGAGAACCAGCGGAGGGTTGCTAGTTTGCAAACCTCACAAGTAGGCGCCTGCATGTGTTCATGTTTCGCAGCTGGGGGTTCCGGAGAACCGCTCCAGCCGTCTGTCTCTGCTGGTGGGCCCGAGGAGCCCGTCCAGCCATTAGCGCCATCATCAGCATCCGTGACTGCCATGGTCTGGTCCTGCCACGTCTGATACCGCCGCATGTCCAGTGTGCCCGGCACCTGCCAAGCTTCGTTCACTGCCTACTAAGCCATGTCCAGCATGTCGGCTGCCAGGGGGTCCTGTGCCGTCTGGGCCTGTCCATCCATGTCCAGCACAGTCTCCAGAACTGCTCTGCCACTGCCGCTTGCATTTCTATATTTTTTTGTGCAAACTTTTCCGTAATTATGGTAAGGTTATTTTAATCTGCACAGCCTTTGATTTTTGTCCTTTAACATTGTCCAATGGAGTACAACTGGCAAAATAAAGAAAATGGCACAGGTCATGTAAATGTTAAGTATAAGAGCGCTTTTTATTTCATGGACTCAGAAAGGTCAAGTTTAGTGAGACACCAGGGTAATATATAAGCTATGATGGGGAAACATAGGCTCCAGGCATCCAAACAATCCAAACTCTCTTCACTCACTCAGCTCAGGCAGTCTGTCCAAGCACTCCACGGCTGGGAAACATCCAGGGAAGGTCTGTACAGGAAGGAAAGAATGATGATATTTGTTGCGGGTGGAAAAGGCAAGGAAAACACACTACTAAAAGTGTAGCTCAACCGCCTCTGGATTGATTATTGCAGGTGTGTTTAACCAGAGGCGGGAATCCACGATAAGTCCCGCCCATGAACCCAGACACAGACACACAATCACAGAGAGAGGAGAGAGATGCAGAGAGAAAGCACAGCCTTGAACAGGCAGCTCAACCATGACAGATATATTTAAAATTTTTTAAAAACGCACAACTGAACACTTAACATTATACATCACAGAAGTCCGAAGCAGCAAGTGAGGTAAACAGGGGAAAAAGGAGGGTTAAAGCTGGCATGGTTTACATGTGAAATGCAGTTAAGGAAAAAAAAGGGGAATCTCAAACTATACCTTTTCATTTTTTTTAATTAGGCATTTTATTTGAAAACAACTTTTTCAAAAGCTCTTTTTATTTTTGAATGAAAACCGTATTTTGCTTGCTCTAACTTGACCTTAATTTTAACTAAATATTCCTTGTATTTAGTAACAATAATGGGGATATTTGATCACTTTTTTCAGCAGTTATCATTTTGTACTAATTTATCACCCTGGCCACTTTCTAGTATCTCATGGGCCGGGCGTACATATGCTACTACCTACCTGGATGATGTCATCATCCACAGCAGCACCTGGGCGGAGAATGTGCACCGGGTGGCCGTGGTGCTGGAGGCAGGTGGTGCTCATGGCCAACCCTAAGAAGTGTGGTGGAGGGAGGTACAGTATTTAGGTAACTTGGGAGGTGGACTAGTGCGCTCAAAGACAGAGAAGACAGCAGCCATCACATCCTGCCTGTATTCCAAGATTTAAAAAAAAGAGGAGATGAGGCAGTTTTGGGGGCTGGCTGGTTACTAGGTTTGTCCCGAACTTTGTGGAGATGACCAGCCCCTTAACTGACCTCACTTGAAAGCTCTATACCTAAACACTTTTATCTGACATTCACACACACACTCTGATGGCTGCATTTTGTTCAAGGATGCTTCAACCCATGGACAGGAGGAAGCGGGGATCAATCCAACGATCTACTGATTGGTAGAAAGCTGAGCAACAGCTGCCCCAAATAATTAAAAGGAATTGCTATCTCCAGGCCCACAAAAATGTTGTAGAGCACTGTTTACATTTTCTCTAGAATTACATTCTTCTGCATCTTTTCATAGTCACCATGTACAATTAATTTTAAAACCCACTTGCTCTACATTCCTCAGTGAGTGGCTTTTGACTTTTTAATGATGAGCCTTCATTTTACTTACATACACAGTTTCATGTCAGTGAGCGAAAGTATTTCTACTGCTGCAGTAATCTTCTGTGAACTCACTTGTTTGCTAGATAGCTACACGCACACACTCAAGCACAAATAACAATGCAAAGTGATATGCCACCCATACCACAGTATCAGTATACTGTGTCCAGTATCCTGAAGCCCTTTTGGTCTCTTTGCTGCTCATTTAAGTAGTCAATCACGTATTATTTTCTTTTCCAGCAGAAACAAGTGCTGGGTTCTTTGAAGTAAAATCTAATTACTGCTGCAGCTCTCCTGCATGATCACTGGCAGTATGTGTGTGTGTGTGTGTGTGTGTGTGTAGGTGTATGTGCATACACCTATCAAAACTCCCTCTGGTGAACATGACAGAAGAGATGAGCAGAAAGAACAAGCTGTTCAATCCTGCTTTAATCTTCTCCCACCTCTTACTACCTAAAATCTCAGCTCTGAAAAATTCTCTCACAAAAATTTGTTTGTGCGTGAGCGCAAGTGCACGTGTGTTTGCATGCGAGACATTAACAAAATTAATTCTGTTGATTACTGTCTAGGTTATCATTCTATGTATAGCTGAGTGTTTAATAAGGTAGTACTTTGTCTGATAGACAGCAAGCATGCATTTTTCTTTACCATTTGAAGCAGGTTTGATGATTAGGCACATTGCGGGTACATGACATTACTGGTGTGTGTTTTCATTTAAAGGTGTTATTACAGTGTTTGTAGCACTTATTTTGCTGTTTGTTGGGGAATATCTTGCTGAATGATGAGAAAATATTGTTTCCATGTTTACTACAATGTATGTTTTGTTAGTCATGAAGCTCTCCACAGCCAGCACCTGTGTCTCATCTCTTCTGTTGATTGAGACAGATAGAAAGCTGGAAATGCCTGGCAGCAGGATATGAAATATGCTAATTAACTTATATAATAATAACCTGTCATCACACATGCAGTGGAAAGAAAATGAAAAATTTTGCAAAGGATTTTGTCTCATTGTAACCTTGAATCAAGACAAAAGTGAAATTATCCTCTCCCTGGGCAACGTTTGCTTGTTGTGAAAAATTGCATTTATACCAGGTTAGTTCAGGCTGTGTAAAGACATCAATCATAAATAAAACAGGTAATTTATTTATGGGTTTCTCTCCAAGTCTTCACTTACATTAATAACATTTCTGGCTTCTATCCAGACAAGGGCATCTCCATTCAAAAAGCCTGTGTACCTCATTATGCAGGAAAACTTACAAAAACTGTAAACATTTCATTTTATTACTCAATGGCCTGGAGAGTAAAATAAAATCAGTTTTAATTAAAAAGTCATTATATATATTCTGCTTAAATCAGCAATGTGATTTTAATACCAAAATCCCTTTTTTACTGAATCCACTAAATTATCCAAAACAAGTGTATTAAGCAGTGCATGCTAGTGGAAAGAATGAGTATAATAAAAAAAAATCCATGGCCAATATCAACGTAAAAAATACCTACAGTCTTTATTTATGATTGAATATGATCCCCTATGAGCAAGCGCTTGGGCGACAGTGGGAAGGAAAATTTCTACAAGCTGTTCATTCTCGTTTATGTGCCCCACCCTCACTCCCCCTTTCAGTTCATTAACTTCTTCCCTTCTATTTAGTACATGGGGATCTGCCAGGCCCGGGAGCCGCCGCCAGTCCCCTTCGAGGCCTTCCCCAAACCGCAGCTTAATTCATGTCCAAGCCATTCACCTTTACCTACTAAAACGCTGTCAAACCTAAAATGAGGGCATGGGCCCAGCTATTGAATAACTAATAATCAAATGCAGAGACGTGTATAAACACAGAGTAAAAGTTAAAGATGACTGAAAAAGAAATACTCAATGCATCATGGGAATCCCCCAGCAGCCTAGACCTATTGCTGAGTAACTTAGGGAGGATTCAGGGTCACCTGATCCAGCCCTAACTATATGCTTTAGCAAAAAGGAAAGTTTGAAGCCTAATCTTAAAAGTAGAGATAGTTTCTGTCGCCCGAATCCAAACTGGAAGCTGGTTCCACAGAAGAGGGGCCTGAAAACTGAAGGCTCTGCCTCCCATTCTACTTTTAAATACTCCAGGAACAACAAGTAAAACTGCAGGGCAAGAGTGAAGTGCTCTAATGTGGTGATATGGTACTACAAGGTCATTAAGATAAGATGGGGCCTGGTTAATTAAGATCTATGTGAGAAGCAAGATTTTAAATTCGATTCTGGATTTGATAGGGAGACAATGAAGAGAAGCCAATATAGGAGAAACATGCTCTCTCTTTCTAGTCCCTGTCAGGACTCTTGCTGCAGCATTTTGGATCAACTGAAGGCTTTTCAGGGAGTTTTTAGGACATCATAATAATGAATTACAGTAGCCCAACCTAGCAGGAATTAATGAATGAACTGGTTTTTCAGCGTCACTCTGAGTAAGGATGTTTCTAATTTCAGAGATATTGTGCAAATGAAAGAAAGCAGTCCTACATGTTTGTTTGATATGCAGATTGAAGGACCTATCCTGGTTAAAAAACAAACAAACATCAGTATTACCGGAGTGTTAATAGTATAGTGTTAAAATTTGAGGTCATCCAGGTCTTTATGTCTCTTGTGACATTCCTGCAGTTTAACTAGTTGGTGTGTGTTATCTGGCTTCATGGATAGATAAAGTTGGGTGTCATCTGCATAGCAGTTAAATGTATGCTATCCCTTCTAATAATACTGCCTAAGGGAACCATGTATAATGCAAACAGAATTGGTCCTAGCACTGAACCCTGTGGACCTCCATAATTAACCTCAGTATGTGAAGAGGACTCTCCATTTACATGAACAAAAGATCTCTCCTTTTTAACCAAAATAGTTCATATGCCTTCTTATTGCTTATATACTCTAGGGGCATGTGTTGTTAACCTAATTAATTTCTCCCCGTTGTCTCTGTGTTTACCAGCTGCTTTTAAACATGCTGTCATGTAGGTCGTTATCAAAAAGAGTGCTTTTTAAAAAAAACTCTCGTTTAGACAATTGTCTTTACATGTTGGCTCTAAGTGAGGACAGTTTCTATCAAGCCTCCATCACACACAATGTTATCTAACTTGAACTTTGTGGTGCCCTTTACAGTGCTGTTGTGAGACCTGGGGTAGAAAGAGATTGATGACCTGCCACAGGGATGCTCAGTTGTGACTGGTTCTTACAAGGTCATTTGGTCACACAGAAAAGAGACTGTTCCAGATGTGACCCTGCTCGCAATAACCAGTGATAAACAGATGCCTGATGATTCACCTGGTGGAGGGTGTACTGGCACCGTTAGGTGCCAAGTGAAAAGGTACACAAAGTTGTTAGAGGAGTGGAGTGTGTTGTTTTTAGTTTTCTCATCTAGTCCTGGGGTTTTTAGCCTTCAGTAATGCATTCAGCAGTCTGATCTGTAAAGCTCAAAATATTTTTAAAAGAATAAGGTTTCTTGAAAAGGAAATTGAAACCCACAGATCTATATGATTGTGATTCATTTATTCTCACAGACAATCCACTTTCATTAGTTTGATATCAGCGTGATTTATTGCACCACTGCACCACCAAACAATCATCTGATGATGTCATGGTCTGGGTTCAGTGTCTGGTATTCAGAGTATTTTTCCACTACAGCCCCTGTAGAGTTCTGCGTCCTGTTTCTGTCTCCGCTCACTTGTCAGGCATCAGCAGAAATCAGCAAATTGGCATTTGACCCCAGCAAAGACTTCCACTCCACTGAGAGTATACCTTGGGTGATTCTGTGCAGAGCAGCTAGTTTATTCTCCTGACTTCTATTTCTCTGGTATACCACTTCAAGTGACTGGCCAAGGCTGTGAGTCTTTGGTTGGCAGTTTCCAAGGCATTAGGTATGGCCAGCTTGAGTACTTCTTAGACACCTTCTTTATCACACTCCGATAGTTGGCTAACTTCCCTCCATGCTACCTTGATCTTGGCCTCTGATAACATGGTCGTTTATCCACCTTGAGGAATGATCAGTAAAACACTTCTTTTTATTATTTAAAAATTATTATTAAAGCATTGAATGACTAAAAAGTATCATGTACATGGATCTCGTCTGTTCGGAAAACTACAGACTGTAAAACAGTTAGCCACAGTCCGTCTCCCTCTGTTGCAGTTTACTACTCTCGCTCCCTTCCTGATTCCTGAGTTAAATAAAGCCTTGTATTTTCATGTAAACTATTGTCTATTGAGTCTGCCTTTGGATCCACGCCACGCACCGGTCTCTCAGCCTTCTGACAGATAGTGCACTCAATAACCTCCAATTGTGAAAATCTGTCATCAATAGAAAGAACCCACCTCTAAAAAATAGCCACTGTATAACAGGGGTCAGTGTTGCTAATCTGGTAGAATGAGTTGTCTGCCAATCAGAACATCAGTGGACTGACCCCAACTCCTCCATGTGTGGAAGTATCCTTGGGCAAGAGCCCCAAGTTTTCCCTAATGCATCTGTGTGGGTGTCAGGGACCAAGCAGTAAAGCATAAAGGACACAGGTGTTTAATTCAAAAAAGGGGTTTTATTGACCCAAAAATATATTTAACAAAGCCAAAAAACTTAAACAGGCAGACCAATAAAAGAGGTCAACTAAATAAACTAAACTCAAACTTTGTTTGAGGTTTTGTTAATTGTTATCAATTAACAAAACCTCAAACAAACATAAGGTAAACTGACCTGCTGAAATGACACACGGGGGAACTTAAATACTGGTTTAGCGAGACCAAATGACACACACGGGAAAAAAAAAAATGTCTGCCATATAACCAACTAATACAAAACAATTAAACAAACATGGCAATGAAGCATGTGGTTTTATCCAATTAGGCTGTCAGTGGTACTTCAGCTCTCCCAGCCCTTTGCCACACCTTCTGCCAGGCAGGAGGAGAAGCCAAACCCCAGGTAACTCAAACAAAGAAAGATGTATTAATATAACAAAACAGAACTTTGACCTTGCAGTGTTAATATGTGTGCACGCCATATAAACATTGGAAGGTGTGATGGAAAAATAAATAAATTTAATAAAGAAACAATATGTAAAATATATTAAAGTAGTGACTGCAACGTAAACTAAAGTGAATCAACTGGTGGTGAGGTGTGGAACTTACCATGTGTGGCTTGCCATCACAGTGGGTGTGCATGTGAATTTTAGATAACAAGTGCCTAGTCAAAGTTTATGACTACAACTCTCATGCTGTATGATTAGGTAAATGCAACTTACACACCTGGTGAAGATCAAGGACAAATCAAAACTCAAGCATCCAGTCACTAATGTACACAGCAGCACAATGTGTTCAGCTCATTTTCCAAAAGCTCACTTTCACCTGAGTGCAAGCATAGCAATCACCCCAAAAGAATCTCTCTCTCTCTCTCTGTAAAAAAAAGGCAAAAGTATATTTATGGTAAATATAGATATATATATATCTCTATATATAGATATATATATATATAGATATAGCGCTTTTCTACTCTAACTGAGCACTCAGGTTGCTTTATACAACTTGCCTTATTCACCCATTCACACAAGCACTTTTATCTTTGCTCTTTCCAGGTAAGTGTTTTCTATCTAACATTCATACTCCAAGCTTTGAGGTCACTGTATTTTTTTTTTTCAGATTTTTACTTATTTTAAATACGAATTACACTGTAATATGGTAAATAGTAAATGGTCTGGTTCTAACATAGCACTTCTCTCTAAGCACCCAAATTGCTTTATATAACATGCCTCATTCACCCATTCAAAGAAGCACATTTTTCTATGCTTAAGTGCTTTCTATCTAACGTTCACATACATTTATACTCTGATAGATGCAGAGTACAACTTAGTATCTTGCACAAACATTTGGCATGCAGACAGGGATCGAAACACCAACCTTCCAATTAGTAGGTGACCTGCTCTATCTTGTGAGGTAGGATTGCATACTATTGCATGTATGATTCCTCATTTGTGAGTATAACAAACCCTGTTTCATTCTCACCATATGGCAAGACGTGGGATATAACCTGGACAGATTACTAGTCTGTTGCATGGCTAACACAGAGCAACAGACACTCATTCACACGCACTTTCACACCCAAATGAATTCAAAGTAATAATACAAAATATTCTTACTAAACAAAAATTATTCTGCACAAAGTTCCCCTCGGTACAAGTCTATGAAAAGTCATTGTAGAAATGTTCAAGGAAAGTAGTCATCAAGGTATTATGAGGAAGGTTGGCACAATTTTCTTTCAAATGTTTTTATGAAATACTGCTTTTGCACTAGTTACAAGTTATTTACAAATAAACATTAATTTAAAGTAAACCATTTTAATTGTTAAACAGTGGGCTGGATGCAAGCTACTGTAAATTTTTGTCTGCTTTAGAATTTGTGATCAACAAGTTTGAGAAATACTTTAAGAAATCATAATAATAATAATGATAAAAAAATAATAATAGTAATAACAGCTAGCCCTGATTGCCCTGATCAAATTGACGACCTGTCCAGTGTGTGCATCGCCTCTCGCCCTATGGTAACTAGGAAATGTTCCTGGTTCAACAGTAAGTGCAGTCATTAAGTAAGGCGTGTCTCAATGTTGGAAAAATGTCTTGTCATTCCTCTAGCCTTTGCATCCCTCCTTCTCTTTCACCTCTGTCTGCTGGCCTCCCTCTTTTCTCTTCTCTTCTGTGCTTTGCTACCCACTCTTCTTCTGTCTCTCCCTTCATTATGCCTCATTATTATCCTGATGAGGAGTAAACAAGGCCAGCTTTCCCTTCCATCCATCTCTCTGTCCCTCCTTTCTTTCCAGTTAAATAAACATATGGACGGCTCTGCCTTCCTGAACCTGCTCACCTCTGCTTTCTTGCCCTCCCTCCTCATGTTTTTCTGGCCCATTAGTATGCAGAAGAAACAATAATATTCCTTGATGTGCCTCCCACATTCTCCTGCTCATCACTGAGCATTTTGTTCACCCTTTCTCTTCTGCTCTTTGCTTCTTCTTCCACTGTAAAAGAAGTCCTTACACTACTCGTGTTTGACTTTATGTCACTTTTGAATTAAGGAGCAAAATGCAAAGAGGTTTCCCACATCATTAAAATCAACTCAGTAAATAGAATTAGTCACAAAATTGGTTATGGCCTGAGCCATAGTCATAGACTGCATTAAAAATGGCCACTATGACATTGCATATTAGTCTGTAGATGACTGTATTCAAGTCTCAGGTTTGGCAAAATTTGGCAATATTTACAATATTTATTTATATATTTATGATGAGATGGTTGAGCTTTGGTTTTATCGGTAAATACTAGTTTTGAGTATTGTGTCCATCCATACATTCAGAAATTGTGTCATTAAATGTGATGCGGAAAGAACAGACTTAAAACAAAAGCTGTTTACTGATGTAACTAAACAGACGGAGTGTATTTTAGTAAATCTAACTAGGGATCAAGATGGACTGTCATCATGGATAATTATTACTAATACTAAAGAAATGACCTGTTTTTGTATGTGTGCGTTTTTTATTTTGCTGTAAACTATACTTTTAAAACACGTCATTGTAATTAACTTGTTTCAGAAGTGTAGTCTGATTGTTTGTTTGTTTTAAGTAGAGATATTTTCAAGGTTGAAGACTTAACAGAGGGTGAACATACTGACCAGGTGATTACATGTCAGGGTTGTGTTTTTGTATCTGCTGCCCCCAAGTGGCCAAATTATTGTGGGGTTAAATAAATTGACCGTCAATCAAAGAAACGTTAACAATTATCAGCTAGTGTACTGGGCATTTGACAGCTGAACCTGTTTTTTGTTTGTTTGTTTGTTTGTCTTTTTTTGTTGCTTTTTTTTAATATCAAAAGATTTAGTGTAAGATTTCTTGAGCCTAACCAGGCTACTCGTTCACACAGGATGTCTATAACCGTAATTAAAAGAGGTCTCTCTCTCTCTCTCTCCCTAGGACCCTGTATCACCTGCTGATTCCCCCAAGGCTTGACGTCAGCGCTATAAGCGGCAGAGATCGCCGGTACTCGGCGGCAGCGGTGCCCATAGGCGCAGCGTCTGGCAGCAGTAACAACACTCCTCTGAGACTTACCGACTTTCGCATACGACCTCCAAACAGCGTGAGGGAGGGATACATCAAAACATTCATAGGACACACACACCCTCCCCTTGTTTCGAGCCCTCTTCGCCTCTTCAGCCCCGCCATGGCTTCTGCTGTACCCGAGACGGAGGGGTCAGCGCGCAGCTCCCCACTGACACCGCTGAAGCTTGTCGGGCTGGTTTGTGTCTTCCTGGCGCTTTGCTTGGACGTAGGAGCCGTGATGAGCCCGGCTTGGGTGACTGCCGACGACCAGTACTACCTGTCCTTGTGGG